>QODF01000121.1:1752108-1800845 GCA_024372805.1 Oostethus manadensis | reverse complement strand
AAGACCCCATAACAACATCCAAAAACTGCAAGCCTCACTTGCCTCAAGGGAGTGTTCATGACTCCACCATGATAAAGACCCTGGGGGAAAAAAACAGCCTAACCAAAACCACTGCTGAACTAAAAGAACATTAAGGCTCGTCTCAGTTTTGCCAGAAGAAATCTTGATGATCCCCAAAACCTTTGGGAAATTACGCTGCGGTCTGAGGAGACAAAAGGTGAACTCTGAAAGGAGTGTGTCCCATTACATCTAGCGTAAAAGTAACGCCGCGTTTTGGAAAGACAACATCCCATCATCAATACAATATGGTGGTGGTGGTAGTGTGACGGTCTGGGACAAAGCAAGAAGCCAATAAATGTACCACTTCCACATGGAACGTGAGGATAACTTTTTTCACTGTCATGTCTGACTGCAAGGATGCATGTCTGCTAAGTTAAGGTAAAATAAAGCATCGTATATCAAGCACATGTGACTGTGTTTTTGTAATCAAACAAAAACACAGCAAAATTGCGACAACACAGTGCAACCCCAAAGCAAGCATTCAGACAATTTTAAACATCAAGTTTTTGCAGAAACCAAACCCTGACCGAATCGACTTTTTATCAAAGCCTCGTCTTCCTTGAGCTGCTGTGACACAGTCGCTATGATGGCCGTAATGACCACTATATATCACGAGGAACCACACTCGAGTCTCACGCTTCAGAAATGTGCAATCATTTCTATGACTTATTTGAAAAGAGTGTTGCAAATCCTATTACCGGCTAAAGCTTTGATGTTAAAGGTTTAAAAAGTAATAATTTGGAAAGCTTAACGGGCCATAGCTGGCCAATGTCTGTGGTAAAGGGATGAGGTGTGGTCCAGGAAAGAACAAATTCCGCCATATGCAGCTCGCCAAACACACTATTAGAAGTGAGCGATACACTGCATGTGTACCTTCCAGTGTGCCAACAGCCAAGCACAACCAAGCCACCCGCAATCCGCATTCATCCTTTGTATGCTGGCACGTTTGAGTCCGTCTCACTCGCTATACTGGCACCTCCAGTCCTCCCACCTCGCTCACTTCTGACACCAAAGGCGTTTGCAATAAATCACTGCAGCCTGCAAGATGCAGAGGCTGTGGAGAAACATCATATGTTCACAGAAAAGGCTCTTTCAGGGCTACACTGGTAAAGGACTTCATCTCAGGTCCCTTCTCTTCTTCGTTTCTTTTTGGCTTATACCTTCAGGGGTCGCCACAGCCAATCAATTGTCTCAATCTAACCCCTCTTCTCTCGCACCAACTACCTTCATGTCCTCTTTCACTACATCCTTAAACCTTTTTTGGTCTTCCCCTGGGCCCTAAGGGGGGGCGTTATGACGGCGGGGGCCACAGGCTACCGCGGATACTTTTCATTATTACCATATTTTCAGGCGCGGGGGTACTGAAAATAATTTTATCTCCAAAAGAGGAGCACTGAAAAAATACGTTTGGGAACCACTGCTCTAGGCCTCCTGCCTGGCAGTTTACAAAAAAATATTCACCATCCCTTCTCCGGACATGTCCGGACCATCTCAGTCTGGCTTCTCTGAATTTTTCTCCGAAAACCTCTAACATGTGCTGTCCTTCTGATGTACTCATTCCTGATCCTGTCCATCCTGGTCACACCCAAAGAGAACTTCCAGCTCTGCCTCGTGTCTTTTCCTCAGCGGCAGAACATCGCTGATCCCACCACAGTTGTGTACACCTTTCCTTTCATTTTAGCTAAAGCTCTTTTATCAGACATCACACCTGACATTTTTGTCCACCCATTCCAGCCTGCCTGGTCTCTGAAGGTCTAATTTATAGTAACGTAACCCACCCACACCAATGGCAAGTCAGTGGACCCTTAAATGAACAATGTTTTCAACTTAATGGGTATGTTTGTGGATTTGAGGGTGCCTCTGACTCTTGCGACTGGCCAGGTCAGGGTAAAATGACCCCAAGACTAACGGGGGGTTAAAGGTTGTCTACCCTGAAGGAGGGGGGCTACAGCCGAGACCGCAGCATACTTAAGTCAGGCGCTCACAAGGTCACATGCATGCATATTCAATGTGTCTGGAAACGTAGCAGTAGTTATTTGTTGCAGAATGGAGTCTGGTTATTTATTTTAGATGTCCTTGAAGCACAACAGAGGGAAGCTTGTCTGCAAATTCAATTTGAATCCCAATTGGAACAGAAAACAAAATAAAGTCGCCTGTTAGTTTGATGGATGAGCGCGTACCAATCAATGCACGGCCATGCATCATGTCGGGTGCGAGCAAAAGCGTCGCAAACATACGTCTGCAGCTTTTAAAGTCCCGTTACGCCATGACGAGGCCGTCTGCTAATCACATTGGGGGCCTTCTAATGTTGTTAATGGGCTTCCTCCTTTAAAAAGCCTCGTCCTTTTTTGACGCACAAATAATCTGTTCAATAAAAATTTTGCACAGTAATTCACTTTCCCTCCAGTCTGCACTTAAAATTCAGACCACCGAGGGGACGTTTCTGAGGCTGTAGCCGTCGCCGCCGGATAAAGACGCTATTCATCGACGGGCTGGCACCGCTACTGTTGGCTGAAGCGGGGGAAGAAAACATGAACACATATGATGGCTTAGACACTTTCACGACCTCCAGCCCTGCACGAGGGACTTTAAGCGGACGCTCTCTTGCAAACTGGTGGACGCTACGCCCCGAAAGACGCTTTGCGGCCGACGTGAAGCCAAAGATAATCACCTCTTCTTTGACCTCTCATCCTTTGTTCACCACGGATCGTCTTCACATGGCCCGCACAACGCCCATGTCTGTTATTCCCAGGCCTTTGACTCCCAATGAAACCTGACAGGAGCTGGCCCGCAGCGTTGTTCATATATCTTGCACTTATCCCTCACTTAAATATGCTCTTCTAGTTTAATTGGGCACTCAAAGTGCGACTACGAAGCATCAGAACGAGGCTAACTTAATTAACCTCCGTGTGCGTGTCGCCCTTATGTGCGCGTTTGTGTACCTGCAGCTCAATGTAAACACGGGCGCTTTTTGCACTCATCATTGCACCTCAGTTGAAAATAAACACGCCTAAAAGGTGGTCTGCTGGCCGCACTCCCTCCACCACAGCCCCCCTAGTGCCACCACCGCCCGCCTGCTACCCCCCCGGTGGGTCTGTGGGCCAACACGTTAAGAGCGCTTTTGTGTAGCGACAGCGCCATACTGTAGGCTCATTAGTTGTATGTCAGCCTGTGGTTGCTCTACATTGTGCAGGATTAGGCAACAAAGGCGTGTTTGTTTCACACGAATAGGTGTGAAACTGTGTCTCCTCGAGCGTGCTTGTAAAACAACAGCGACCTCTCACTTCACCCTCTGGGCAAAGAGAGTTTTGAAACTCTCTGAAAGGCATCCGATACTATCTTAGGGGTCCCATAAGAATGCCGGTATCATACATTTGTAATGCAAAGCGAAGGGCGGCAGCATCATCAGGTCACCGGCTCCTCGCCACGGTCATGGGGACGGATCAATTATGCATGTAGGCTGCGCGCTATTGACCCGGCGGCGGCGTGCGACACAGGAGGCCTGCAGCGGGTGCGGTCACGGAAAGTAATCACAAGTCCATATTCGGACTTAGGCATTAGGATTGAGTGTGCATTTGCAGTATGAGCTCTGTAATGGTAGTAAAGTCATCCCTCCTTCTTCGCAGTTAATTACGTCCCGAGCCGACAGTGAATTCCGCAAAGTAGGATTCCGTATCAATAAATGGAATATTTTTACAGCATAGACAACCTGTTTATGACTTTCTAAGTGCAATCTTTGACATGAAAGAACACACTCCTGTTATTTTCTTTACCTCTTATGTTTACACAACATTGCTACGGGATCACTGAAGGAACACAAGAGACGGCTTCAAATTTTAACCGGCTAACTTGTCGACTAACTAGTTAGCCTCCACTTCATTTCCTGTATTATAAACGTAAAAAACGGTGTGGGATGAAGAAAAAGAAGCCAAATACTTACCACTTCCACACTGAATAGGAGGACGCTGTTGGCTGACTCCATCTAATGCCATGGCTCAATAATGGAACATTACTGACAGCTAGTGCCAACAATACCACATATACCTTTGCCTTTCAATGTTTTTTTAAATAATAATACGGCATAGTTTACCACGAAACAGCGATCATATGTACTTTTTGCAAAACGGTGATTGAGCGGGGTAGTGAAAATGGCACTGCGATACCGTGAGGAACGATTGCAGTTTATATTGCGCATGTTCAACAAAGTCGCACTGAAGTACAGCACAGGTTAATTTATGTATATATATAATAGCATATTATTATTTATAAAATGTTATGTTATTTATTTTGTTTATGGGCCTTTTCCCCATGTAGAGGATAAAGACGTGTAATAGTAAAGTTCATAGTTTGCGGCTGACGGTCAGTTCAGGTAAAGAATAAATAGATAAATAAATGAAGTGGATAAAAAAAACAAACTACGGCAGACAATAAAGCCGCCGTGCTTAAATAGAGTGCAGCCTCGGCGATGTCGTTAAAGACGTCTGACTCCTTGTGATGCTCATTACAATAATCCTCCTGCCCCCAAATTGGGTCCACCTTATTCAGGGCCAGCCTGTATTCCACAGTGGTCTGTTATGATGTGCCTGCGTCCCAATAATATACAGACTGAGATTTAGCCTTAATTTGACCCCAGTCTCACCCCCCCCCCACTTGTCCGTCTGCACGGCCATATGATGTGGGACGGTTTAAGAACAATGGACTCAAGTCTCTCTGCCGCGACGACGGCTTGCAAATGTGACCTCCATCAGTAAAAATGATGATAACAGCGCGTGACAGCATATGGTACTGTTTCGGGGTGGATTGGGTCGAGACGAGACTTTAACTTTACTTTTAAGAAAAGTCCATTAAAAAACCAGGAGAAAATGTTGCGATCGGAAAATTGAATATCTCCGCTCCTAATAGTCCTTTGCATGCTGGCGGCCCCGCCTCCACCCACAGGACAAACAGACTGTTAATGCGGTCGGAACAAAGGCGCCAAGGTGCTGAAGGCAATGCACAGAGTGAACCCTCTTGAAGTGAGAGATGAGGAAAACAGACATGTTTTCATGGCAATATATCGAGGTCGGCAAAATGATCCAGTTTATTTTCATTTCATGTATTATCGTTCCAGTACTAGTGCCCATGAGACAGTTTTTGGGGTGCGTGATTTTTTTCTTTCAGGCATTCCAATGTGTTGAGCTTGTAAATTGGCGTGATACAATAATAAGCAATAGCAGCTCTAAGCGTGTGTAAGTAAGCGCATATGTACACAGGATGGCTTACCGTGTTTGTGTGTGTTTGTGCTCTGAAGTGCTCGCATACAGAGGCGGGCTGTTCTCCGCCTCACCCCCTCCTCCCTTCCCCTGCGCCATTCCTCTACAAGTCCACATGTGTTTTATTAGCAGGCAGGCCCATCCACCGGACTGTAAATTCCAATAGCGGACCGGCCCGGGGACACGCGAAACATCACAGGGAAAAGTTTCAAAATAAGAAGCGGACACGCTCATATGCTTGTTGTCACGACCCGGAAACAGCGGCGATCCCCAAAAACACCGGACCGAAGCTGCGACCTAAACAATAGTTTTGGTTACACACACACACACACACACACACAGGGCCCGGCACCAGATCAAATTTATGTTTGCTTGCTAATTTGACACTCTGTCCTCCCCATCAACATGACAATCACAATTAGAGCGTGACGTGGCGGGTCGTGACCTTGCCGGTGCCCCCTCTCAACCCCTACCAACACACACACACACACACACACATTTAGATGCAATCTAGTTGTAAAGATCCCAGATAGCGATGACGCCATTGTGCGGTTTAATAAGCAGCAGGCCTTCCGGTGTTGTAGCACGCCAACCTGAGGACAAACCAAGGAGATTTTGTCGCGCTGGCTGCTTTGTTTCCGTAAAAGCACGTAGGACATCCCGGTGGCGTGCGCGGCTGCTCAGCGTCATGCTCGGCGTGCGCACCGCAAATTCCAAAATAGGGAGTGGATCATTCTCTTTTGACTTGAACCCACAGAGAGCACTCACCCGCACCGCAGGGTTCTTCACGTCCAGCAGATGGTAGTGTTCTGAAAAAAGCTCACTGCAAACCAAATGAACATGCACAAATACATAACTGTCTCCTTTTTTTTGTTGGTGCTGTTTTGTGGTTGAATACGACTTGCTATTGGTAAAAATGAATATGCAGATTTCAGCAAATTTTGCAGGCATCACTCGCTCCCTCACTCTACTGCGGTTTCTCAAAAAAGAAATAAGAAATGATGACTGCTTTGGTGTGGACTACAGCCTGTTACTCGTCCAGAAAATGCATATTTACGCAAATGTTATGTGGTCTTGGCCTACATGAAGCCTTTTCGAGGATAAAAATGAACTAACTGCCTCCGCTGGCCACTAGGTGTCACTAGTAACATGCAGACCTGATTGCTTTTATCCCGTTCTAATTATTTATCTCCCAGCAGGCATAATAATAACATACTTATGCTACTACTAACAATGAGAAGTCATCAGTTATAATACCATGGGCTGAATCCCAGATGTCACTTCCTGCCCACACATCCAGAAGACCTTTATTGAAACACACAAGAGCTTGAGTCTCATTCACGTCTTAAATGGCTTACATTCTCTGATTATATCTACTATATTGGGAAATAGAAAGGTGACTATAGGGGTGCTATTTCATGTCTAGAGGGCTCTAATCATGTTCAAAACCCCATTTAGAAAGTCATCAACAGGTTTTCGATGCTCTAGCTACAAAAAAAATTCAGTTTCTTAATATTGAACCCAACTTTGCATACATTCACTTATCGCGGTCGAGTCTGGAACCAATTAACCGTGATGAACGAGGAATTACTGTAGTATGTTTTGCATACATTAGGCATTTTTGTCATTAAAAATGGCTAAATCAACTAAAGTACAAAAATAAGATATTCATAAATGCGAGGAACACAAGCATCATACTAGCTTGCTGCAACAACAGGCTTTTATTTTGGGTTTGAACCCAATAATAACATCATAATAATTATTACTATGACAGGCTACTGTTGCGACCTTAATCCTCCTCCTGACGTCACTTCCTGCCCTCCACATGACGGGAACTCACACACAAGCAGGAGTCTTATTTATGTCCTCATTATGTATTATTTACTCTTATTAATGTCTACTAGAGTATATTGGGTAATATGAGTGTAAAGGTGACAATAGGGGTGTTATTTCGTGTCTAGAGGGCTCTAATAATGTTAAAAACCTTATTTGGAAGCTCGTAACAAAGTTTTATATGCTCTAACTACAAAAATATTGTATTTATAAATAAGAAATGCCACTTTGCGCAAATTCTCCTCCCGCAGTCGGGTCTGGAAGCAATTAACTGCGATAACGAGGGCTCGCCGATCCTGCCCGTCCTTTTTTCCGTTGTGGTTAACCGACCTCTGCCTAGCAACAAAACCAAACTCCACGGTTTAGGTGTCTAAAGCAGTTGTTGTATTCGTGCCAACTCACCTTGTCCTTTCTGCGCTGTGTTTTTGAAGACTTCACCCCTTGGTCGCCAGCCCAACAGGGCGTGACTGGCAAACGCGCCATCGCAAGGTCTGCCTAGAAACAAAGAATCTGTCTTCAGGCGTTAGTAATTCACTGACATGTCTCATGAATAAAACAATGGCAAAATCCAAACAGACATGTTTACACATTTTAGAATTTCTGACGGATCTCACCGACTGTGTGACCGTCCCCCACTTGGTAATGATCCGTGCATGACACCTCAGTTTCCTCGTCGAAGGGAATGACTGGGTTTCCGCTGACACGCCGGAGGTGTCGTTTGCACTGGGAACGTGTTTCCTTTCTTTTTTTTAGGAACGGTCCGCCTGACTTTTTTTTATACAAGCACGGTTCCGAGGTCTCTCGCTGGTTTTTATGTTTTTTCGGATGAAGGCTCCAAGGGACATTTTTCCCTCTCAGCGAGCCGTGAATGCAAGAAAACTTGCAGCTGGTGTGCAGTTTTTATTAAAATGTGGGAATAAAGATGAGTGATGGGATAAAAGGATCCACGCTGGACTTTTTATGGGTTTCATTTAAAGGGCAGTCCAGGATGAGGAGGATGATGTGTTTTTTATGGTAAGGCAGTAAAAGTGAGCATGAACCGGTGCATGATGGGTAACTTTTCGTAGACTAGCTTCACCTTGTTCACCTCGTGTTGCTGTTCATGCGCATTCTATTTTCTTGCACTTAGTGCATGCCCCTTCCCTCGCCCCCCCTCCCCTCCATGGCGGTGCGTGATGGTCTGGTATGGCAGGAATGTCGCACATCACACGGACGCGGCAGCCATGCCGGCGACCACACACTCCCTAGTTTACGCTCACTTGACGAGTGGATTTTCAGGCCTTCGGGAACACACATCAGCCTGTGTTTCAATTATTAACATTGTTTTAGAGCAACGTCGATGCGTAAAATCAGATTAAAATGTATTGGGAATCATTTAAAAAAATACAGATTGACGTACAAGAGCGACACCTTGGCATTCAATTGCACGAGGAAGTGTCTTAAAACTTTTAGATGGGTACTTGGCGTATTTTTGCATATTTTGATGTCCTTATTCATTCAAAGTTATTGAAAAATATTAATGATATTAATTAAGTTTAGTAATTATTTACATTTCATTTAATTTTACCGCTATTAGATCATGTCCCTCATACCGAGGGTTGTGTCAGGGAGGGCATCCGATGTAAAAGGTTTGCCAAATCAAAACATGCGAAAATGATTCGCTGTGGCGACCCATAAGGAGGGATAAGCCAAAAGGAAAACTAACCTTTGGGGCGTCTCGATTTTCTGAAAAAATGTGACTTTCATGAGAAGAAAATTAAAAGATATTTTAAAAGAATATTTTAACAATATCTTTTTTTTTTAAAATAAAAATAATTTTACAAATAAAACTTAATTTTTCGGAAGAAAAAGTTGAGGAAAAAATGGTAATTTTTAATCAAGTTATTGTTTATAAAGAACAAATATGAATGTTTAATAATAAAATAAAATGTGATTCATTATTTGAATTTAACGTAATTGTTTCACAAATTTTGACCTAAAAAAATCCCTGCTGACTAAAATGAGCCGAAATAAAATGTAACAAATGCTCTTAACATTGAAAGACCGCCTTAGCGGGAACTCCTCGTATGGCATGAACGTGAACAAAGTACAATGAGTAAAATTACAGGAGCAGTCACGGCTTTGGAGACACCTTGTCATTCAATTGCATGAGAAAGTGTCTCTCAACTTTTAGACTGGTGCATATTTTTATTTCCTTATTCATTTAGTTATTGAAGAATAGAATTTATTTTAGTCAGTGACATTTTTATGAATTTCTCACTAACCCAAACTAAAATAAACATTCATAAAATGTAGCTTCATGTATTGCATGACTTAACAGGAAATCCTTATATGGTATTCAAGTGAACAAACTGAGAAGGGTTAGAGGAGCAGTCAAAAGTTTGGAGACACCTTGTCATTCAAATGCACGGGAGAGTGTCTTTGAAATAGCCAGTGCATATTTTTATTTGATAAAAAGTTATTACAAAATATGAATTGATTTATACAAAATTCATTCATTCAAATTATTTTACAGTTTTGTTGTATTCTTTCCCAACTAACCTGCTATTGATTAAAATGAGTGCAAAAAAATAAATGTGTAATAAACGCTCATAAAATGCAGCTCCATGCATTGAAAGACCAGGAAGTCCTTATATGGTAATAAAGTGACCGGTAGAGTCACGTGTAATGAGTAAGGTTAATGTGGTCACATATGCAAGGGGCGGAGTCTTGAGTAAGCAGATCAAAAAGCGAGACGCGATCCGTAAACGACAGCAAGATGGCAAAACGCAGCCGGAGTCCCTGAAAGAAAAGATCCTGCATCACATTAAGACGCGAGTAAACGATTTCCGATGCGGCGTTACGGGTATTTTTTTGACCACTTTAGCCGTTTGCTTGCGGAAGCAAACGGCACCACCGGGGAGTGTTTTTCCGTTCATTCGTCACCGGGAATTCCTTCAGCGTGCCAAGGAGGGCGAAGGATATGCATTTAAAAGAGCCATCAATAACGGACATCATCTCAAACGCAGTCCCCGCTGCTTCGGCAGTAACGGCCGGCATCTCAGCGCCTGTCCGATTTATGGCCCTACGTCGGCGCGGCCTCATTCATCCAGACGCCCTCCAAGGAGGCCTCTTCTTCAGGGAGCGTTGCTGTCCCCTTGCGCGAGCTGTCGGGAAGGAGCCGCACGGCGCTCACCACCGCATCGCCACACGTTGAAGGAAACCCTGACATGGCAGCCGAACACCCTGGCGGGTGGCAACAAGGAGGAAGGAGGCGTGGCGGCGCCCAGCAACTGTACCGAGTGACAAAGCAGCGCTCAGGCGTGTCGAGGCCGCCACGCGGGGTTTTAGGGATCGGGTGACAGGAAGACAGGAAGCATGACAGGTCCAGGTGGTTAGCGCCACGTTAGCGGAATAATGTAAACAACCACACTGTTCTTGTGTTTCTGGAAAACACACCTTGATGGTGGACTGAAAGTAGACTGAAAGGAAAAAAAGTGACGAGAAATACTGGGAAATATTACGGGATAAAGTCAAAATACTCTGAGGAAAAAGTCGTCATTTCATGGGAAATACGAGGGAAGGAGTGGAAATGTAGTTTTATGAGATGGAAAAATAGACCAAATAGGTCATATTTACTAAGTCCCACGTTTACAAGAAAATTACTCAAATTTGCCCTTTTGTGGGGAACAAAAGTCGGAATTGTATGCAAAATTTATGTTGAAACAATTTTAGATTTTCTGACTTTTTATTTTTAAAAAAGTAATTTTGGGGGGATAATAAAGTCAAATTTTAGTACTTGGTAATTTAGTAAAAACAAAAACAAAAAATCTTAACTCTACCAGTGAGGTTTATGAAAAGTATTTGCCTGTTGTGGTGCAGTTTCAAAGCTGAATCTTTTCTGACAAAATGTCAGTTTGATGAGAAAAATGTATTTTTTGGAAAGTAACAAAAAAAATCGGAAAAGTAATTTTTCTGAAAGTGTTAATTTTTTGGGAGAAAATTCAAGTTGCCTGTTGTGAAGAAAAAGTAATAATTTTACACAAAGCTGTCGTTTGTCTTGCTTTTCTGACAAAACATTTTTATATTCACAAAAAAGTGATCATTTCAATCAACAAGTAAAAAAAATAAATAAAAGTTTATGAGAGTTTCCTATTTGGTTAAAAAAATAATTTTATGCAAAGTTGTAGATATGAGGAAAAAGTTTAGATTTTCTGACAAAATGTCAATTTGATGAGAAAAATGAGTAATGTTAAGTAATAAGTTATTATTTATAAGTAATAAGTCTTCATTTTAAAAGTCAGGTTTAGGAGAATTCACCTTTTTGTGGGGAAAAAAGTCGTAATTTCACGCAGAGTTGTAGTCTTACGAGAAAAAAGGTCTTCATATTGTGTCAGTTTTAGGACAAAAGTATTTTGGGGGAAAATAAATATTAAGTAAAAAAAGAAAACAAAGTCTTACTTTTACAAAAAAGTGATGTCTACATGACAAAAAGTGAGGTTTATGAGAAAACGCTGATGGTTGTGGAGAATCAGCATCAAAGTAATCATTTTACGCAAAGTTGTCACTTATGAAGAAAAAGTCTTGATTCCCTAACAAAATGTCAGCTTTATGAGGTATATTTAAATTTCTTGGAAAATAAAGTCATATTTACCAAAAAAAGCAGTCATTTTCAATAAAGGATTTATGATCATTTGCCTTTTTGTGGGGGAAAAAGTCATCATTTTTACGTGTTTAAGTGTTTGTGACGGCGTTTGGCACATCAACACCGTCATCAGAGAACTACACTGACGATGAATACGAGTTGATCTTTGTAACATTCAGCTTTGAGGGTGGCTTCGAGACATTGGGAGCAAGTTTGCGGTAAAAGGGAATTCAACGTTCCAATGGAAAGTTCTGTGAGCTTGGGCCAGTTTTGTCTCCGGGCCCACGACTCCTGCCGGCCTTTCCGAGCTCCGTTTCTTTCCCGGATGCTCTTAATGTGAGTGACGATGGTGTGAGTTTTATTTTAGGCAACTAAAGTCACTTAGTGTGATTGATAGCACAGAGGCAAACGGCAACGCTACAGTCACAACGTCAAACTCAAGTTCATTATATTGTTTGTATGCGAGGGAAAAAGGTAAATATTACAAGAAAAAGGGAGGAAAAAGTTTTCATTTACTAAGAATAGAGTTTGGGCAAGAACAGAACAGTCTCTCTAACTGCTCATTAAGACTAAACGTGTTGTCATGAAAGTGCAAACATTATAAAAAATAAAAAGCAGGGGGATGAGAACGCTTCCAAGCGGTACGCCACGGTAGATTGAAGCCTGATCCGATGACATGACGCAGGGCTGTCATCTCACCATGTGCACTTCAGAGCATTTTTCCTTTCCCAAGGCGAGCTCACACGCGTCCACCAGACTCCGAGTAAATGCCCCCTCACCCCCCCCCCCCCTTGTTTCTACATTGTGCATGCGCCGCAGCTTCATCGCACAAATCGCAGCCACATGTTGCAGGCAGGAGAGAGTTCAAACACACACCTTGAGCAACAACTATTATCCGTAATTGGCTTTCGAGTAGAGATGGAACAATCAGCCGGGAAGAAAGACAGAAGAAGTTAGACGCTCAGGCTTTTAGGGAAGATTGATTGCCTTCCAGGAATAATGTGTCCCAGGCTTTCCCAAACCTCATCTGCCATCACCGCCCAGTTTGCCAGCCTCGTGACGTCTTCATTCCATTCCTAAAATTCAGGTTTCTCCTCTTCTCCGTGTCCTGCGGAATTTATTTGTCGGGCGGCGTAGGAAAGCGCTTCCATCTGACTTTAAGATACACTTCTTTTTTTTTCTATGACAGACAGAATGAAGCGCTCTTGTCTTCCTCGTCCTTGACCTGTGATGCACGAAGTCAAGGGTGGGCAAACTGTAGCCCACGCGTCGTCATCCGGCCCCCCAGGCGTTTCCAAATCATTAATCATTAAATGCCCCAAAAACCCTTTCATTCCCGCCACAAGGCATGCTTGGTAGCTTGTAGTACTCCCCAACATTTTGCCGTTTTTGTCGCATTTTTGCTTGATTGCAAAATAGGTCGAGGAGGTTGTCAGAGAAGATATCCATCTTTTTTTGTTCACAGTTCATATTGTGGTGGCCGCTGGACTACCCAGCATGCCTTGCGGGTATTTGGAAATAAAACGTAGCGTATAGTTGTTAGACCTGCTGTGGATGTGTTGTTTTCCTTTCCTTGCACCGTGAGAAAGTATGTTGCTCTGTTTGATGGCCACCTTTATATAGACGGCCCTTCCGCCACATTTTTTCTACCCAGTGTGGCCCGCGACTCAAAAAGTTCCCCCCCTGCCCCTGTACTAAGTCAAGGGGGTGTCAAATAAAGCGTATTTACACTGTTGTTACACTGAGCTGTTCTGAAGCGACATTTGAAGACACAACCTTTGTTGATTATGTGGTTGTGCAATTGCATTGTCAGCTGTTTGTTTACAATCGTGAGCGTAGCTCATTTAGGCACTTTTTAAAATAAGTGAGAAGAGCACACAAACACTTTAAGGAAGCTACCCAGTAGGCCAAAAGCCCTTGCTCCCAACCCCACTGACTAGCGCTGCTCTGAAGGTGTCGGGGAATGAAGTTGACTTAACGTTCTAGCGCACAGTTAGGCTAGCAGGCGTCGGTTACACGCAAAAAAAGCTGTGCAATATGAAATATTTCAATTGCGTTTTTAATTAATGGGTTCCCGCCTCCCGCTCAAAGTCAGCTGGTATAGGCTCCAGCATATCCGCGGCCCTAATGAGGATAAGCAGCATAGAAGATGGATGGACGAATGGATAGATGGGTTGTAATTTACTGTTTTGCATGTTTTTCTGCATGCACTCCATCAAGCAAACAGGAAGTGCCTTCTCAAACAGGCTAATATGCATCAGACTCACAGAATTGCGCCCCCCCCCCAAAAAAAATGATGCCTGCTTCCCCTTGAACTCCTTGTGAACCTGCTGGCAGTGTACCGAGACGACGACCCCGTCTTTATGTTTGACCTCCGCGTGGAAACCGCTTCCCCCACTTACCCTTGGAAAATTGCGGGGTACAGAGCAGACTTGTCGCCGTGAGGGCACATGCTTTTTGATGCTTGCTGCTATTAGGCTGTTGATGTGTTGCGACACGCTCTTCCTCTCCGGATGGCGGAACTCATCCCCGCGGTTTGGCGGCCCGCAAAACCATCGAGAAGAATTTTTTTATGCTTTGATTGCCAGGTCCAGACAGACAGTCGTGTTAAACGGATGTGGGTTCCTGAGAAGAATTTGGCGAGCCGAGAAAGAACAGGGAGAGTCGGCAAGAGTATAGCCTGGATTATGCTCCTCATGCGTAGGACATGCCCTTCTCATAAAAATTCTAACCTTTCATTGCGGCAACACAGACCATTAAGGCTGTGATTGGTCGCCTCGTTCTACATGATTTCCTGTCTGTATTCGATTTGAAATAAACGACTGTTGCTGCACAGTAACACTCTCTATCTCTCTTTAATTGCAAGGTCGCTACAAGCTAATAAACACATAAATAATTACACAAATAATAAATAGTAAAATAAAACCAAAAAATATCATCTGAATAAAATCATGTAATCATTTAAATATATTTTAAAAGAATAGCAAGCATAATACATAAATCAATAAATAATACAAACAAAAAAATATAAAATAACTTTAAAAAACAGCTACTAAATAAATAATAATAAATTAACAAAATAAAATAGAACAAAATGTAATTAAAATATAATAATTCAAATGATACATTAAAAATAAGCTGAAAATAAATACAATTAATGCAATGAGATCAAATAATTTTTTATGCATACATTAAAAGTATGTTAAAATACATTAAATATAGGCTAAAAATAAATAATAATAATATAATAGTGTAGATAATAATAATAATTGTCATGTACATATGTGTATATAATAAATATATATGATAAAAAATAAGAGTGGATGTAGGAGCACACAGGTAGACTACATCTTGTGTAGAAGGTGTAACCTGAAGGAGGTCAGTGACTGGTTAGATAAGAAGAAGTGGGACACTGAGAGGACTGAAGAGAGTAGACAGGAGTACAGAGAGATGCAGCGTAAGGTGAAAGTAAAGGTGGCAAAGGCCAAACAAGGGGCTTATGATGACTTGTATGCTAGGTTGGACAGCAAGGAGGGAGAGAAAGATCTATACAGGTTGGCAAGGCAGAGGGACAGAGATGGGAAGGACGTGCAGCAGGTTAGGGTGATGAAGGATAGGGATGGAAGGGTATTGACAGGTGCCAGTAGTGTCATGGGAAGATGGAAAGAGTACTTTGAAGAGTTGATGAATGAGGAAAATGAAAGAGAACAAAGAGTAGAAGAGGTGACTGTTGTGGACCAGGAAGTAGCAAAGATTAGTAAGGAAGAAGTGAGGAGGGCATTGAAGAGGATGAAGAATGGAAAGGCACTCGGTCCTGATGATATACCTGTGGAGGTATGGAAGTGTCTAGGAGAGGTGGCAGTAGAGTTCCTGACCGGGTTGTTTAACAAGATCTTAGATAATGAGAAGATGCCTGAGGAATGGAGGAGAAGTGTGCTGGTGCCCATTTTTAAGAACAAGGGAGATGTGCAGAGTTGTGGCAACTACAGAGGAATAAAGCTGATGAGCCATACAATGAAGTTATGGGAAAGAGTAGTTGAAGCTAGACTAAGGGCAAACGTGAGCATTTGTGAGCAGCAGTACGGTTTTATGCCAAAAAAGAGTACAACAGATGCAGTATTTGCTTTGAGGATGTTGATTGAGAAGTACAGGGAAGGTCAGAGGGAGCTGCATTGTGTTTTTGTAGATCTGGAGAAAGCTTATGACAGGGTGCCCAGAGAGGAACTGTGGTATTGTATGAGGAAGTCTGGAGTGGCAGAGAAGTATGTTAGAGCGGTGCAGGACATGTACGAGGACTGTAAGACAGTAGTGAGGTGTGCTGCAGGTGTGACAGAGGAGTTCCGAGTGAAGGTGGGACTCCATCAGGGATCAGCTCTGAGCCCCTTCTTGTTTGCTATGGTGATGGACAGGCTGACGGACGAGGTTAGACAGGAATCTCCATGGACTATGATGTTTGCAGATGACATTGTGATATGTAGTGAGAGCAGGGAACAGGTGGAGGAGAAGCTTGAGGGGTGGAGGTTTGCCCTGGAAAGGAGAGGAATGAAGACGGAGTACATGTGTGTAAATGAGAGGGACCCAAGTGGAAGAGTGAGGTTACAGAGAGAAGAGATAAAGAAGGTGGAGGATTTTAAGTACTTAGGGTCAACAGTCCAGAGCAATGGAGAGTGTGGAAAAGAGGTGAAGAAGCGTGTGCAGGCAGGCTGGAATGGGTGGAGAAAAGTGTCGGGTGTGATGTGTGATAGAAGAGTTTCAGCTAAAATGAAAGGAAAGGTGTACAAAACTGTGGTGAGACCAGCGATGTTGTTTGGTTTAGAGACAGTGCCGCTGAGGAAAAGACAGGAGGCAGAGCTGGAGGTAGCAGAGATGAAGATGCTGAGGTTCTCTTTGGGTGTGACCAGGATGGACAGGATCAGGAATGAGCACATCAGAGGGACAGCACATGTTAGAGGTTTTGGAGATAAAGTCAGAGAGGCCAGACTGAGATGGTTGGGACATGTCCAGAGGAGAGATAGTGAATATGTTGGTAGAAGGATGCTGAGGTTTGAATTGCCAGGCAGGAGGCCTAGAGGAAGAGCAAAGAGGAGGTTTATGGATGTAGAGAAAGAGGACATGAAGGTAGTTGGCGCAAGAGAAGAGGATACAGAAGACAGGGTTAGATGGAGGCAATTGATTGGCTGTGGCGACCCCTGAAGGGATAAGCCCAAAGGAAAAGAAGAAGAAGAAATGATACAAAAAATTACCAAAGTAATAAACAAATAATGAATACAAATAATACATAACAAAATAGAATGAAATACAATATAACTAAATCAAACAAAAATTTTGGAAAATACATAGATTATAGAAAAGCTAAAAAAAAAATATCTAATAATAATGATAGCTAATAATAATAATAGCCCTGCGATTGGCTGGCGACCGGTCCAGGGTGTACCCCGCCTCCCGCCCAAAGCCGGCTGGGATAGGCTCCAGCATTCCCGCGACCCTAACGAGGATAAGCGGCATAGAAAATGAATGAATGAAGAATAATAATAAACAAGTAATAGAACTATATCTTATGATCCAAAATTACATAAAATAATTGAATTACAAATACTTTATTACTTTATTAAAATACTTTACTCTAAATATGAACAAGCTAATGAAGAAATTAAACGATTAAAATAAATAATTGAAATTAAAAATCATAAACTAGAAGAAAATATTAAAAGAAACAATACAATAAATAATAAAAAGAAAATAACAGGCTAACATAAATGATGACAAAATATAATGTAATATAGTAATCAAAGAGTTAAAAAGACATAAAAAGATACATAGAAATAAATAAAAAGCTTATAAATAGTCCCCAAACGCCACGGTTGCTCACAGAATGGAAAAGACTGTAAAAGATGGTTTTGGTTCGGGATTGCACGGCACACATGGTACCGCGGTGAAGCGTTATAGATCAGGACGGCGTTGTGAACACGCAGCAGCATTGTTGTGTTCCGTTCCCGTTACCGGAGGTGTGACGGGGATTTGTTTGCCGTGCTTGAAGCCAAAAGGCCGTGCGGCACGTCAGTCTCAGTACAGAGTCCCGTGCAGGAGGATTTCAGTGAAGCCAGCAGAGGGGTCCAGATGTTGTCTCACGTGTGTTCCGATGCTTATTTTGCTCCTCGGAGCCCGTCGGTATTTTGGAAAGTGGGTGTCACTTATCAGAGAGGAGAGAGATCCTACCAGCAGAGCATCAACCTGCATTCTGCAGGAGCGGCTGCTTTGAGCCACAGCTTGGATCTCCAGATAAGGCTTTGTTTTGGCCTCCGTTTGGAACACTAAATGCACTCTTGAAGAAAACATTTCAAGAGATAAGCTCAAACGTGGAAGTTCCCATAGAAAATATGGGAGTTTATTTCTGTGCTTTCCTGGAAGTGAAATGATAAGAATCCAAACAATACATTTGATTTGCACTTGAAATTCGACAATCTCGGTAGCAGTCTTTATTTGTGTAAAGTACATTTAAAGACAAATAAACGGATAATCTAGCCTTAAGTGAATAAATAAAATGTCAATTAATATATGAAATATTCCGCTACGCAATCAAAATAATCATAAATAATAATACTCATGTGTCAAATATGAAGTAAAGTATATAAAAAATACTACATCGTAGTGGCACTTTGAAGTTGCTGACATCACTAGTGTGTTTTGTCAAATCAATTTGACGCCAATAAAGAAATAATGCCAACCTTAAATAACATGTCTAATCATGTACAAAATTGTCCTTTGATGAATTCAAATGTGAAAGTATGGTTTAAAAAAGATTCTTTATTTCCCTTACATACAATCACTGATAATAAGCACTAGTAATAATAAAGACATTTTACTCTGGTACTTCCTGCTTAACTTGTATTGAATTTGGTTCAAAAAGGCTCATTGGGTTCGAGCTGAACACTTTTCCAATGAGTAACCAATTTGCCGGCCCGTACAATTGGGACAACCCAAAAGAATTCACGTGCTCTTCAACCTTAACACCACGTAGGATAAAAAAACCAAAAGAGCAAAGCTTTCCGTGCCATCATTGAATATCAGCACTTATATAATAATAATAATAATAATAATAATAAAACACTCCAATGAAACTCCAGTGAGCACTTGCCAGTAAATGCGCACACTTTTTACCATGTTGAGATGCTAACACCATCCCGCCGTTCTTCCAGTCCCGCCAGTGGATTCTCACATTACTCAACAATAACATCCATTAGTGACGGAACCGTGAACCTGATCCAGTTTGTATTGGCTGGCTGGACCGCTCACATGGCCAACAAGGAGAAGCGGGAACAAAACAAGAAGGAAAATATAATCCTGCGGCATTATTATCACACGCTCATTTGGACGCATTTCCTTCAATGCTGTCCCCTGGGCTTTAGTCTGGGACGTGACTCGGGTTCTTAATCCAGGCTGAAGGTGATGGCCTGTGACACTAATGACCAGCCACCCAGCGACACCCGGACCGCCACTTTGCCAAACGTCCTATTCCGCTGCTTGCTACAAAAATGTGCAATCAAGCTTTGGATCAAAACTTTGTGGAAATGATTTTTTTTCTCACCACACATCCCTGAACTTACGGTTTTTGCAAAGCCAGATGAATTCCACGCCCGAGGCCTCAATCAGCCCCTCTGTGCTATTTTAACAACCGTCTCCTCTTTTTGGAAGGCGTCCATTGTTTCTGGAGGATCAGTCGGTGCGTGAAGTAGCGTTCGGGCAGAACTTTTCACCATGAAATGCTTGCTGGTAACTTGCACATGAAAAAGCCACACCTTTTTGTGGAAACTAAAATCCGCTTTGAATTGATTGCCGGGTCACGATCGATGAATTGCTATCACATGCGCTTGCACCGATAGCCGTTCTTTCCAATATTCTGCCAAAACCTCAGCGGGCAGGCATGACATTCGTCAGCCGTTTAGCATGCTAGCTTCTTCTGTCGCCAGCCAACAACGGCAATCAAAGAGAGACGGAGCGTGGCAATGGAGATGGAACCAGGGATCCAGATCTCTCCGTGCCGGACGATTCGATGATGCAAAGTCAAAAACGATACATTTTAAAAACTGAGCGGTTTGATTGGATTCAATGTATTTTAACACCAAGTCCAATTAGCAAAAGGACAAAAAACAGCTAAAACAGCAAAGCTAATGCTGTTTTAGCTGGAAAAAGGAAACAATCCCATACAGTCTTTACCACTGAAGATGCAAAACACAAAAGTTATCAAGCTTGCCTCGGTCGGTCTTCTCAACCGTTCCAAAGACGCACCAAACTCGGCGTGCGCTAGTGCTCTACACGCTACCCACAGCCCCGCGGGGATTCCTTGATTATAATCGATACAGGAGTCCTCTACCGGTCACAAACCGGCTGTCCGGGCGGATCGGTTATCGCTAACATCCGAATCCAAGTGCCAATTTTATTGACATTTCATGCAGGAAAAGCAGGGCCCGGCAACCTGTAAAAAGATGGCCCCCTCAACCACTAAAGAAAAATTGTCTGGAGCTGTCCAACATTGAAGAGACATAGAATCTGTCTTGGGTAGAGCGCAAGGGACAAAGTCGGCTCAATACAAGTGTTGGCAATCCGATGTGACGCAGCACTCGTGCATCCTCCTCGGTGTTGGGCCTGGAAGGGCATTTATCCTTCGTACGTTTGTTTAATTTTGCAGAAATTGGCAGATTCTTGTCCCCTAGTTTTGCGTAATCACTTCCACACGGTGACATGGTTGCCCGGTCTTGCAAGAGAAACGACTGACTAGCTGGCTGAAGACAACCGTGGACTTGGGATTTTGCAAGCATCTTTACAAAAAAGTACTCTACGATAATGAGACTTTCCCAGTGCTAGCATGTGTACGTTTATATTACTTCTTATTTCTGTCTTTATTTGCTTACGTGGGCGTAAAGGTGACTATGGGGTTGTTAGATCATGTCTAGGGGGCTCTAATAATTTTAAAAATGTATTATATTCTAATATTATGTTATTAATATTCCTTTTCTAAACAAGCTTTTTGTACTTCACTTCATATACCAGTTACTCTGTTACTATTATGAAAAACCATCAAAAGAACTGGATGAAGCTTTGTGCTGGCTGAGATGTTTCATGGCTAATTAGGCCTGCGAATCCGGACCAAAACACTTGGGGGCAGCGTTTTCCCAAGCGTGAGAAACCAAGTCCTGGTGCCTAGCTGTTTAGTTTCCTGTGTGGTAGGAATGCACAATGACAATTTAGTATCATGTAGCATAACGCGCCACGTTTAAACCAGACTGAAATGACGTGCATTACGCCAGGTTTCGTGATACAGTCCCAGGTGGTGTTCCGGTCCACCTCGCCACGGGAGGAGAACCATAACGAGCTTCCCTTCCACAGTGCGCTGCTTATTCAACAGAGTGAGGAACGGCTCGGGTGTGTAGGCAGAACCCAAGTACCGCTTCATGCGTTTTATGGCTGCTGTACATGCGAGCGCAAACGGGTCACAAACGGGGCAGGAAATGAACTTTTTCCATTTACTGCAGGCCAATCCATGTTGGACGCGTGTAGCTCGTGTTTCATATTACATTTGCATGTCATCTTGCTTATCAAAATGATACAACTATGCAAACGGTGCCATTTTGGATCAGGGTGAGTGTTGTAGTACCCCACCAGATACATTGGAGGGCGCTGTGTACAAGTCAATGGATGTAAGTGCATTTTGTAAGTAATAAGAAAAGAAAAGTTGTAACTTTACAAAGGGGACCTGTTTGACCTTTGGCCTGGGTCAAAATCAAATTTAAATTATAAAATTACGACTTTTAATCTCGATGGCTTCGATGTTTTTTTCCTGGAAAGGAGGCAACTTTGCCGCTTTGATATTTCGTAAAGCAACACATGTACGTATGCTAGAAGTTATATATATCTTAAGAAGAAAAGCGTTTCCACTTTGTCGTATTCAATACTTGAAAAAGTCTATTATTAGTATCAACTTTTCCTTTTTCCCTCAGTTTTCTTCTTTTTTTTTAAAAATCCAAATATTTCAACATTCCTCATAAATAATCTGTGTAAGTTTTCTTCATTCCCATAATATTTTGACTTTTGTTTCTTTCTCGCATAATTACGACTTATTAAATAGAATGTATTTTTTTGGTAATATTTCAACTTTATCCTGCTAAAATGATTATTTTTAAAAAATTTGTACATCATTTTTTTCCTGCTGGAATATGACTTTTTTGTCTAAATATTTTGACTTTATACTATAAATTATTAGATATTTATTATGGCTGTTTTGGTAGTGGTGTGGTATATTATGACTTTTTCTATTTCTGGTCTTGTTTTTTTGTAAATTTTTTTCAACTTTCTTCTCAAAATAGTGGGATTTAATTCCCATTATATTTTGACTATTTCCCATAATGTTTTTTCTTCAACCTAATTTTCCAAAAATTTTAATTGTATTTTGTTTTGTTTGTTTCTCGTAAACGTACAAGTTTCTTTATTACATATTTTTTCTTAAAAGCGAAATATTTAAACTATATGTTACTAAAATGACATTCCTGTACAATTCTACATAATAAAAAAGACTTATATTACCAGATACTCTTAAAATAACTTTTTTAGACTTTTTCTCGTTAGATTACGTTTTTTTATTAATATTTTTTTAATATGTTTAATACATTATGTTTAATATGTTTTTGTGTTTTAAATGTTTCTTATATCTTTAGAATGTGTTGTGGGCCGCATATAGCCTCTGGGCTGCAGTTTGGACACCCTCTCCCTGTGCTAACACCAACAATTATATTGGTAATTATAATAATATGACCAGTAATGTATGTATTTCACAAATGAGTGTTTGTTCCCCCTTAGATCTGCCTAGCAACAGGTTGTTATCATGTACATTAGACAGTAAGCGCAAGTACCGTCCTGTACCTCGATCTAGTCCGTCCATTCACTCCAAGAGGGATACCTCATCCAGCTAACGACGCATGCAAAGCGGTGCCGTGTTGACTAAAATCAACCCCATCGCGGCCCCCCCCCTTTGTCTCCACTCGTCAATAGGTCGGCCATAGTGATCAGGTCAATGGCAGTGCCACATGTTGGCCTCTCACATGTGGCACTGCCAAACAGCGGCCTGGGGGCAGGGACACGGATCATCGGGTTTACTGCTCTGCTCGCAGACACCGTCCCGCAAGCCAAGGGGGTCACAGGTCGCGACCTGCCAATGTGTCCGGTTTCCAGACAGTTTGTGTAGACTGGCGTCACAAAGTACATTGAGAGGGTACGTGTCACCCTGCCCACCGAATGGCGAAAAAAGGTCAAACCCTAAAAATGTTTCAATTATTTTTTTTTTATCGACTTATTAATGATGGTAAAGGGGTCGTTATAACCTGATTCATTTCATATTTCCTCGTCGTCGCGGCAGCAGTGGCATGTATACTACACGTACAACGCTTTGCAGCCTTGTCGCTATGGTGGAACAGTGTTTTGAATAAAATATTCAAACAAGACATTGTTCTGTGGCAACTCGGGCGTAGTTGTCTTCCTTGTCTTTTTTCCTCTGGTTACCGGCCGGTACTATTATGAATAGCATCTTTTTTTCAAATGCCTTTATAGCATACTTCAATATATCATGTTTGTCCATTAAATCCGTGAAATGAGCCTCGGCTTCCATCTGTCTCTCGTCTTCCTCTTTTGGAAAAGATAACAAATGTACACTACACTGTGAACATCCAGCAGCAACACGACATTTTGCCATGTCTACTATTCTGATGAAAAATATACTGCTACCTCGAGAACCGTTTGTTAATACAGTTTTAGCTGTAAGGTGTTTTTTCTGGAAATGACTTTTCTGTGACAACGCGCTCGTCATGGCTGCCCCCATGAACTATGTATAAATGTCCAAAAATGTAAAACCTAATTACAAACAATATATAACTTATTTCAGCAAGGTTAATAATAAAAAATAAATGTGAGTGACCCTTTAAAATTCCATTTTACACATTCACAACAATTCCAAGCAAACAGTGTTGTACTTTTCATATTTTGTCAAAGGATCTTCCTGCTGGAAAATGTTGAGTGAATTGACTTCTCAGAAGAGTCCCAGCTGCAGCCCCCCTGCAGATAGTGCCACCAAACCACTGTCTTGTTAAGTAAAATGTAAAACATACGCTATTAGAGTGGAAACTCTTGTTCCGATTAAGGTCAGACAAAACCGAAACGTACGAAACCGAGGCAATTTTTCCCCATCAAAATAAGAGAAATCCTGTCAATTTTTTTCCAAAATATTAACAAAAGGGAAAGAATAATTACAGTACAGTACGGGGCAAACTGAATAGTTTGTAACAAGCAAACCCGAGAGCGTGTACCAAAACGGAGGCAAACTTTTTTTGGGTCAAATCCTGTGGAGGGGTTATCCACACGGAAACTTTTTCAGGTCAGAACGGCAAAGATTTTAAACGTTTCGGCCTCTCATCTGCACGGCAAAAGCGCAGCGCATCCGTTCTTTCTTCTTCTAGGGAAGGATGTGTGCCCTCTAGTGGCTGGAGGCACAACAGTGAATGACGTCACAGGAAGGACTAGTGATACAAAATAAATGCAGTATCTTCCATATATTTTTTATATATATCATTAATATAACACATAAATTCCTGTTTTTTTTATTTTGATTGGATGCATGCTACACCGCCTTTCTTTTCTTGCTCTAATATATCATTTATATTTTTGAACACTTATTACCCATTTTTCATCTTTTGCGCCCCTTAAGCGTCGATCCTGATTGGTCAGCCTCCCTTGACCTTTATCATACGTATATTTGACCTGTCTCACTTCTGGACAGTAGCTCTTTTTTTGACACGCGCACACAAACACCAAATTTGTGACAAGCAGCCCAGAAGGGTCAAAGGTGACCGGAATGTTTACACGTCCCATCGTGAGCTTGGTGCCACCGTGTTTACATTTTTATATGCCGTTATAAAGTCATTAGAGGCTAATCTTATATTATTTGCTTAAGGAAGGCGTTTTGGCGCGTGCTTAGTCCAGTAAAAACAGGATACGTATGTTCCCCACGCATAATATCCCAGCGCACGCATAGCAAATGTCTTTTTATAACTTCCGTGGAACCATCGTGGAGGTGGGTTAATATTTATCCACAGACGGCCGGGATGGCGATGGTTCATCCAGACGCTGTCCCTGGCAGGATTTTCGTATTTAGATGATATTTTTCTCCTGTGAGCTCACTGAGTCGATGTCTTGTTTACAATTAAAGGCAAAGCATCTTCGCTTTGTCGTCTTTGCCGTTCTGCTGAGGAAAGTCAAGACATCTGGAAGCAATGTCCCCCCCCAAAAAGGATGTAACGAGATTGTCGAGAGAGGCCAGATTATTTCACGCCACCTGGGGCAACAGAACCATTTGAGCCGCCTCTGAAGGAACATAAACTATTTTATCTGCCAAGATCCTGGGGCTAAAGGCTTTTACAGATCTTAATTTAGACTCCGGGATCCAGGACGGAAGTGTTGTGAGTTTTTTTCTGATATTTTGGTATCGACAGAGCTTCAAAAAGTGTCAAAATGAATGATTTTGCATGGCAGTTGATGTTACAAAAAGGCTGCATGTTAGAACCTACCGGATCCATTAAGGCCTTCCAGTAACAGGAACTACAAATAGCCTTAAGGACTCATGCGAGGGAGAGGGGGGGATTTTTTTTCATCACTTTACACATTCTCATCAAAATTCCAGAAATTAGTCACACAGGAGATTGGTTGAGCGCGGCCTACCAGGAGGGATCCCAGCGGGGTTGCACGCATCATTATAATTCATGGCTGCTCTTTAAATGAGATTTAAAAGTGGACTCATTAACCTTTTAGTGCTGTGTTGTTTAGGCTGTTTGCACAGCCTAACCGAGTCCATGTCAACCGGTGAACACTGGGAAATCACTATGGTTGAGAAACGCCTGGAGAATGTCGCCACCTTGTGGTAAATAGATAATTGTGCAGCTAATAGTGGCAGCAGAGGGCGCTGCTACTCAGGAAGTGACAGTAACTGGCAAAAAAAGCACACAAGCTCTTTTTTAAGTGTGTCATTTATGTTACACAGAAGAAACTTTTCACTTAACTCAACAAAAAGCCCCGAATACTGAATTACATCCATAATTACAACTATGGTTTTTGTCACCTGTGACCTCTAGGGATCGCACTTCATGATCTCCCTGAGGCAGATGGTGGCGTAGCAGGCGGAGTCCAGGTCAAAGTTCAAGGTGAGCACCTCACCGCCTCCCCCTGCTTCTTCTTCCTTGGTCTGGAGCTGGTAGCGCAGGTTGCACAGGTTGGCCAGCATAGGGCGGTAGCAGCCCGGTAGGTTCATCTTGAGGCTGCCCACTCGGAAGCGGCAGCTCTCCAGGCCGTCCCTCGCCAGTCTCTCCCGGTACCACGTGCCCATGGCATTCTCGGGGTACTTCACCGTGTTCCCCGGCATCGGGAGCAACACCTGACAACACAAAAATGCATTCAGTGGGGGCGCCGGTTGCGGAAATGTGCCGATCGTGTGCCATACCTGAGCGAGGGAATAGACTCCTTGTTGTTCTTCTTGCTCTGTCACGACATGGATCTGGAAAGGCAGAAGAAGCTCAGAGCTAAGCCTCCTTACAGTACTACACAAAACATCTGTAAATGTGCTGATTCTTGTGAAAATGTGTCAACAAAGCAGTTTGTTGGCAGTTGATGGTGAAGTTAGCGCTAAGCATTATCGGGAACCTCGCTCCATCCCTAATTTTACCTGAGCTCTGCTGTTTGTCTCATGCTCAGAATGGCCAGACCATCTGTAATTGTGCTGATTCTTCTTGAAAATGTGTCCTCACGTGAAAGCAGTTTAGTGGCAGTTAATGCTTAGCGCTAACTTCACCATCCTCGAGAACCTCGCTCCATCCCTAATTTTACCTGAGCTCTGCTGTTTGTCTCATGCTCAGAATGGCCAAACCATCTGTAATTGTGCTGATTCTTCTTGAAAATGTGTGAAAATTTGGGAAAACTTTGAAAGTGTCCCCAAGTGCAGTCACAAAAACCATCAAGTGTTATAAAGAAACGGACTCACATGCAAACCGCCCCAGGAAAGGAAGACCAAGAGTCACCTCTGCTGCAGAGGATAAGTTCTTCCAAGTTACCAGCCTCAGAAATCGCAGGTTAACAGCAGCTCAGATTACAGACCAGATCAATGCCACACAGAGTTCTAGCAGCACACACATCTCTAGAACAACTGTTTAGATGAGACTGTGTGAATCAGGCCTTCATGGTAGAAGATCTGCTAGGAAACCACTGCTAAGGACAGGCAACGAGCAGAAGAGACTTGTTTGGGCTCAAGGACACGAGGAATGGACACTAAACCAGTGTAAATCTCTGCTTTGGTCTGATGAGTCCAAATTTGAGATCTTTGGTTCCAACCACCGTGTCTTTGTGCGACGCAGAAAAGGTGAACGGATGGACTCTACGTGCCTGGTTCCCACCGTGAAGCATGAAGGAGGAGGTGTGATGGTGTGGGGGTGCTTTGCTGGTGACACTGTTGGGGATTTATTCTAAATTGAAGGCGTACTGGACCAGCATGGCTACCACAGCATCTTGCAGCGGGTTGCTGTTCCATCCGGTTTGCGTTTAGTCGGACCGCCGTTTATTTTTCAACAGGACAAAGAGCCCAAATACACACGCAGGCTGTGTAAGGGATGTTTGCCCAAGAAGGAGAGTGATGGGGTGCTGCGCCAGATGGCCTGGCCTCCGCAGTCACTGGACCTGAACCCAATCGAGATGGTTTGGGGTGAGCTGGATCGCAGAGTGAAGGCAAAAGGGCCGACCAGTGCTAAGCATCTCTGGGAACTCCTTCAGGACTGTTGGAAGATCGGTTCAGGTGACCACCTGTTGAAGCTCATCAAGAGAATGCCAAGAGTGTGCAAAGCAGTAATCAAAGCAAAAGGTGGCTACTTTGAAGAACCCCGAATATGACATATTTTCAGTTGTTTCACAATTTTTGTTACGTATATAATTCCAGATGTGTTCATTCATAGTTTTGATGCCTTCAGTGTGGATCTACAGTTTTCATAGTCATGAAAACGGAAACTCTTTGAATAAGAAGGTGTGTCCAAACTTTTGGTCTGTACTGTATGTGTCAACACACAAAAGCAGTTTAGTGGCAGTTAATGCCGAAGTTTACCATCCTCGGGAATCTCACTCCATTATTACCTTAGCTGTGTTGCTTTCATCGTTGTCTTCCATGTTCTCTGCTCCTTGCATCCACACCAGGTCCCCTTCTCGTACATTGTGCCCCAGCGTGGCTAACCTGTGTGCAACAGCCTCATTCCAAACCCTGCAAGATTAAAACAGAAGAAAAAGCAGGAACAGGCTGGGATCGTGTAATGATGTTCCCAGGCTGCTAACCTGCTGCAGTAGGCGTGTGGGTAGAAGACTCTCATGCCATGCGGAAGGCTGAGCCAGGCTTTGGCACAACCTTCAGGACCGGTGCCGTAGCGGTTCAGCGCGCGGAGCATTAGGCGCTCCCTGGCTTTGGAGACGGGCATTAGCGCCAAGGACTCCTTAGCATTATCTGTAAGGTGTAGTTCTTTCATTTCTACAGCAAAACTGGTGCATTGCATCCATACATGTCTCAGGGAGCAACTTTCAGATCCCCCTTTGAGCGCTCACCAGTCTGAAGGAAGTGTCTCTTTGCTTGGCTCTGAGGATCATCACCATCTTCAGGACTGAAGAACAAACGGACAGCCGCCACCTGAAGACAATGAGATGCTGTTCAATGAGAAGGTGTCTCCAAAGGTTTGGCTTGGCTACGGTAAATCACAGTTTAAAAAATTCAGTGTCGTTGAAAAATAGCAATTTCCTTCAATTCAAACAGTCAAATACTTTTTTGGAGCAAACAGGAGGACATCAAACAATCACGGCGATTAAAACACATAAAACACATAACGCAAGCATGCAGTTGTTGAAATAAACACATTCACACTAATATGCGTGTAGAACAATTCCATTTAATCGGGCTAGACCATTTACAGCCCGCAAGGCATGCTGGGTAGCTTCCGGTTGTGGCTGCGTTCGGGTGGACATCCCAGCATGCCTTGCGGGTTAAATGCCAGTATAAAATAGTATTGTTTTGCATGTGTATTAGTGTGTGAGCGTCTACCCGTACAGTTATTCTTGGTGGCACCGTGAGTGAGGGGGTGACGGGCTCGGATGTGCGAGCAAGGGTGTAAATATCAAGCTGATCGGTTGAAATTTGTCCCCGACTACTTTCTGTGCAACCCAACTTTTACCAAGCTGTGTTTTCTACCAACAAATTGCCAAATTATGGACTTTATAAGAACAAAGTGGTGGGTTTTTCGACGAATGAAATGAGTGGGCTCGTGAGTGTACGGGGATCCACGGGTCATTGAATTTCAAACACAACACTCACCAAGTCTTCTCGGAGTAAAGCCAGGCCGACGCGATCCGACTGAACACCCTGGCCGGTTCCGAACCTCTGCGGTCCATAATAGTTGACAAAACCTCTGGCCTACACGCAAAAAACCCAGCTAAGACCAACAAGGTGACAAGCGGCACTGCGCGGTTCCTGCCGACATCTTCATACCTTCACGTTCTCCAGTGCTTCTTCCACCAACGTTGCAAGGTGACGATGTTTTTCAGCACCGGTGTGAGCGTCATTGGCGCCGTGTGGTCTTACATTCCGGACCACCAGGTCAAAGTGGTTACCTTGGAGGCGCCCCAGCCTCAGGGGCTGGGCCACGGAGCGGATTTGAGAAAGACGCATCCCTCTTTTCTCAAGCTCCGCCCTTTTCTCCATCAACCTAGTGAGAAAGCATGTGTTTGTCTTCACTTTTTGACCACAGCGACAACAGCAGAGCACCTCACAGGCTTGCTGTTACCGTTGAGGCGAGACCTTCTTGACCACCATGGACTGGTAGGTGACCGCTCGCTTATCTTTGATGCCAGCGTAGGTGAAGTCCGATGGGAGGACGCCCAGTGTTGCCGCCATATAACTGATGGCCTCCAGAGTCTCCAGGTTTTCCTTACACAAAGTGAACGCTGGAAAAACGGCAAAGTGAGGCACCGCGTGAGAGAACGTGCGCTACGTTTGGAGTCTGTTACCTGTGTAAACGTCCTCCTCCTTGCGCTCATCCGCGGTCCTCTTCTTGGGTCTGCCTCGCTCCCTCAGCCGCACCGAGATGGACGTCCTCTCCTGTTCGCCGAAGCTCTTGGTCTCCACCAGCTTCCCAAAGCGGCGGTTCAGGAAGTGGTGCACGGCCGTGCGGTGCTCCTTGTCGTCGTCCGGGTTAAACGTGTATGACGAGTCTTGCACTTTGGCGTCGATGAACCTAAAGAAGTCCTCCGCCTCCTCTTCGGTGACCAGCTGGGACAGCTCTCTGTAGTCCGGGTCCTCCCTCACCCTGATCTCCGGCTGGATGGTGACGGTCATGAGAAAAGGAAAGCGGTGTCGGACGGCTCGGTGGACATTGGCGCGCTGGTGTTTGTCGGTAAAGGAGCCCAGGGAGAGCTCCTTGTTGCCTGGAGTGTCACCTTCCTCCTCCGTCACGTCATCTCTGAGACTCACCACAAACTGCTCCAGCTGTTCACTCACTGCCTGACCCAAAATCATGCTCAAGTCCAAGCTGTCCGGGTTCGATAAGGTCAAGTCAAACCTACAGTCTGCTGAGAAGGCGTGGTGGTCCTCTGCTCCCTGGAAGCCCTGTTTGCATGCACTGCTGACCTTTTCTGAGCAGTGAGGAGCCGGAGTGGCCGCTGCCGCGTTGACTTGCTGCCCGTGGGCGTCTATTTCAGTCACCACGAAGTCTTTGATGAACCTTTTAATGCTTCCGAGGAAGCCCTCATGGCCTGACACAAAGCACACGGGAAGACTGGCAGCATCCCCGTCCTGCTTCATTGTCGCTGAACGGACGGATAAACCCCGCAGCAGCAAAACGCAACCGACTTGACGTGCTGATGGAAACGGGCGTCTTTAGTGACGCAGACACGCTAGGATGCTAATAGCGTCATAGCTGACAAAGACGCCGTAGCAACGCAACTGTCCATAAATGCTCGGGAGTAACAAGTGCAGCGATTAGTACCCACTGAGACAAGAAACAATATTTAACAATAATTGTCAAACAATAACAAAAAACCGCCGGTTCCAGCGAAGCGAGGAGCGCGTATTTTCGAGTAGCCCGCTTGAGGCACGTAAACACAACAACACAAGCCGCTGGAGCCTCTACTTCCGGGTCATGTGACACGTCACACCAGTTCATTTTCTTAAAGCGACAGTCGCCACCGCCGCCGCTCCTTACCAGTGGCCATTCACTCGTACTGGTGCACGGTTCCAAAACAAACCGCGTTGTATCGGTAATGATCATACGGAAGAAAGAATCCCGGAAATGCCTACATTTGTTCACACTGCAGGGTACGAGCCAGGGATTTCCCAAGTGCGGCATTGGGGTCTTCGTGGCACATTGTAAGAACTCAAAGTTTCAAAAGAAAAGAAGACACAATGTAAAAAAAAAAAAATATATATATATACTACAAATATATTGCCTTTTCTGGTAATAAAATAGATATACTGTACAGTACATATAAATAGTAATTTTCCAGTATGAGGCCTTCAGTGGTTTATGCACATAAATTGTCTAATAGGAAGAAAAGAAGCATCACCACTAAATGTCACAGCCACCACAACACATGCTGTTGATGATTTTTCCTCCCAAGCAAATCAGCAAAGATGTCTCGAGACAACAGCACTCTCCCACAGGAGATGTCGCAAACCAGGTACTTTTTCCAGCGAGGGCCGCATACCGAAAAATGCAAGGATGCAACTTTGCCACTTTCATATTTAGTAAACCATCACGTGTGGATATGCTAAGAAGTTATATTTATTACAAGCCTATTGTTAGTGTCAACTTTGCTGTTTGCTCTTTTTCCCCTTTTTAGCTGTTTATTATTATTATTATTATTATTACTATTATTTTTATGTTTCCAAATATTGAAATTTGTTTCTAAAATAATCATTGGACATTTTCTTTACATAATATTTTTAGTTTATTTTTAGTTTATTCCCATAATATTGTATAATATTTGTTGCTAATTGGCTTTATTTCTGTTTTTTCTGTGATATTTCAACACCATGCTACTAAAACGACATCATTTGTCCTCATAATATTACAAGTTTATTCTTGTAAAATTGCAACTATTTTTCCAGAATACGTCAGTTTTCTCTTAATAATTTTTACTTTATTCTTGTAAATTTAAAGCCTTTTTTATTATTTCTATTTCAACTTTTTTTTTGTATTTTGTTTTTCCTGGATTATGACTTTATTCCCAGAATATTTTCACTTTATTCTTTTTGGTTGTGGTTTTTCATAAAATGGTATACTTTTCCTTTTAATATTTAAAAGTAATGCTACTAGAATTGTTAGTTTTCTTGATAAGGTTGCTTGTAAAATGAACACAGAAAATGTTTTCTTTTAATATTTTCTTTTTTTTCATGTTAAATCCCGGCAGTTTTGAGGTTTTTTTTTAGTTTTCTTGTTAAATTCTATTTTCAGATTGTGCTGTGGGCCAGTCAACAATTCCCAGAAGTGTCCTAATGTGAACCGCATGTTGTCAAATATCGATCCATCCTTGAATGCCCTAAAAGAAGTCAAAACAGCGGATTGGCTCATTACTGTTCAGCTGGAAGAGGTTAGAGATCGCCCCGCAGTGAATCCAAAAACAATCCCAGCGAGCAGGAATGCTAAAGACATTCCTCCAAGGTGAAAGTCCTGACCCAAAACGCTTGCATAACTTTTCCTAAGACGTCCTCTTCCACACTGCATGTTGATCGTATTAATGCTGTGCTGCTCCCACCGACTGACTTGGACCTTCTCCCCGAGGGGGGCGCGGGTGTAAAAGGGGAATAACATCTGCAAAGTACCTTTAAGGACGGGGGGGTTATCTTGCGCGTTTTCACAATGGGTGGGATAAGAAGGGGCCGTGCAATGTGTGTACAGTCCAAATATTTCCCTCGTGCAATCCAAAATAATGAAAACAAATTCTGACTATGTAAGCGAGGCGGTGAGGAAACGGGTGACAAGCTCGGACGCATGTGCATTTCTGGCCTCTGTTGTTTGTGGGAGCGTGACACGTACTGCAGTAAACGCAATGTTGCACAGATTGAGCAGCAAAACCTTGTTGGGTTAGTTTGGATTTGAAGGATTTTTGTTTTGCAGAACACTTTTAAAGCTGGAGACAAAACTTAATTCTACTTTACAAGTAATGATGGGGTCCAATAACTCTCAATGGGCCACTATAGCATCCTTATTTTTCACTGGTTTATGTCTGGAAACTGTGCTTTTCTATGCTTCAACCATTGCATACATAAAGTAGTGTTCAAAATAATAGCAGTGCAATGCAGGTAAACAAACTAACCAGATGAATCACTGTTAGTATATTTGTATTGCTATATGGCAAACCAGTTACCAGTAGTATTAGTTACCAGAAGTACTTCACACCGACGTATTCTCACTGTCACAGTACTTTGAGGTAACTCCAGACTGTCTTTGATCATCTTGGAGCTGATCATTGGTTGAGCCTTTGCCATTCTGATTATTCTTGGATCCACTTTGATAGTTGTCTTCTATTTTTCTGCCACATGGCCCTTGTTTTGCTCTCCATTTTAAGGCACTGGAGATCATTTTAGCATTTTTTTCACCTCTTCAAAAGTAGCTAGCATGCACACATAGCGTAATATGTAATACCAACACAAATATTATTATTGTTAATAGTGATAATAAAATGCACAGTATAAAACTCAAAAAATAATAACAATACTGTTATTATTGCAATTAGTTGCAATAATAACATATCAAGTACAAAAACTATTTCATGAGTCACACAAACAGAAAAATGTTTCCAGTCAGCCATGTTGCATGTCTGCTGTGAACAGGAAGTGCTCACGACGCAAAGTGTGTTAACAATCAAACCCTTTTTTCTACTTCCACAAATGGCTTGTGTGAGTGTGGCGTGGGGGGGTCAACGGCAGACAATCGGCGCTTTATTGCGTCATGAGCGGCCATGAAGCCACATGCAGTGTCAGGCTTACCCCCCACCCCCTTAAAGACACAGCCATTCTCACCTCCAGACATCTGGATGTAGGAGGAATTCCCTGCGTGTCTTTGCATCAGCCACTAATCCCAAAAAGAACAAAAAGCCAAACCTCAGGGGTGTTTGAGAAGGGAAAAGGAATGGATGACTTTCTCCATCTTGGAACAATGAGTGCATGTGTTCACTTTCCTCCCAAATATCCTTTGCTTGAATCACCCCCCGACCCCACCACCACTTTCCTCCTTGTCCCAATCCCGCCCAGCCTTTTTCCAGCACACAAGTTGGGAGGCGGGGGTGTACGTGCGCCGCTTTGCCCTGTTTTCTGTAACTCTTGCTTCTGATCACTGAGAAAGGATTCATTTCTGAATGTTCATGCTTCTTAGGAGGACGCCAGGGGACAAAATGGGGAAAGTGAACATTTGGGTGAAAAGGAGTTTCATCGTTGTGGCAAGTCTGATGGCGGTGAGTGTTGTTCTTTTTACAGTGGGGGCTTTTTTTGTGTGTTTTTTGGACATTTCCTGCACATGGCAGCGTATACGCTTATCATTTCTGGATGTCAAACACAAATGCAGCTGTCACTCATGTCTCCTCTTCTTGCTGCTGCTTTGTTGAATTGTGCAAAACGCGTGCTTCAATGCCATTGTTGTACCAGTACTACCTGAATAAAAGCTTTTGGTGCTGTTGCAGGTCATTGGGGCACTGATGTTGGCAGGCACTCTCTTCATGCACGGTCACTACCACCGCGATGAGGAGGTAAACAACCGTGACCGTATCCTATCAGACACTATGAACAAGCTACAGTGTTGTTGTGATGTCTACAACACTTAGTGGGAATTAGTGCACTCTAATTGGTAGGACAGTTGCTAAATAAGCTTTGAAATAAACACATTTTCGTAGTAATACAAACTATAATACCCGCCATAATACAGACATTTGATAATGATGTGGAGCACCTGAGAAATTAAGAAATGTTGCGCAACACAGCAAGAGAACCAATGGTGTAACGGCGGTAAGGCACTCATAGCGCTAAATGCTGAGTGCAAGTATAACACGCACCAGATTCAGCTGAGTAGAACATTTTAAAGCACAGGCAGAGGTAGATGAAGCTGCTGGATCATGCCGATGATGGTTGTTGGTTTGGACCCCCAAACCGACAGACAGAGAGTGAAGTAAAAAAAGGTTGAGTTGAAATAAAAGGAGCATGATGCACGTGAATGAAAACCAAAAGTGGCTGTAGCAAAAGGTCGCTGAAGGGAAAAAGTGTACCAAAAAAAATGGCAGCGCTAGACAAAAATCAAAAAAGCCGACTTCCAAGGCCACGCTACGCTCAGGAGGTAGAGCGGGTCATCCAAAAACCAGAAGGTTGGTGGTTCTAACCCTCTCTCCCTCCACCCGGTCAGTGTTGTTGTGTCCCTGGGCAAGACACTTCACCCGCCTTCTCTCCAGGGCTGCCCACACTGGTGTATGAATGTTTGGTGGTGGCCGGAGAGGCCGTTGGCGCCAACTGGCAGCCATGTTTCCGGCAAACCACCAGATGTGGGTTACCAGATGTGGGTTACCACCACCAGTGTGTGTCTGAGGAGTGAATGAATAACGGCTTTTCTTAGTTGGACATAAATATCGCTAAGTTTGATCAACACAAAGTTTATGGTTTTTGCAAAAAAAGGGAAAGATGAAGTCTAATTGTTCATTTATGGAGTTGATATTGAAAAGGCGTCAGAGTTTAGAAATCCGGCTATATTTTCCAGATGACAGTTTGACATGAAAATCACGTGTAAAAAGAAATCGTCCGAGATTGTTTTATATTGAACAAAGAGAAGTATGTTTTAGACTGCAAAGGATGCCAATGTTGAGTGTTTGTGCAGACGTGTGGGGTCATTCATGAAGCAGGGATACCACGCCTTTGTTCTTATTGCAGGAAGGAGCGATCCGAATCGTTCCAGTTCAATTGGAATACAAATAAGAACATGCGAATGGTTTATTGATTAAATCGGGGATATTGAATAGAACTCCACACGTTAATAATTATGTTCACAGCCAAAACCAGAGTCTTCCCAGGAAACCTGCAACACCGTTTGTGTTTACTTCAGAAAATTAGATTTTGTATTTTGGTTGTTGTATTGTTCCGAGCCAAATCAAAAACACAGAACATAGTCAAAATACATATACAGACAACAATTGCCTGGAAAAGGAGTGGGAAAAATACAAGCTTATTTGCCCCCAGCCCCGAGTCGTAAAACTAAAGCCAGTTATATTAACACAATATATAGCATATTGTAATACATAAAGAAAATATCACACACACTTGTACAATATGCACTATTATTACTCTCATTGATACTAATGAGACGTTACTCATTATTATGCCATCATCATATATCAACATATCAATCATGTATTACGCCAATTATTGGATTTACTGCACACTATATGTTTTTTTTTAATGCATACAAAAGAATTTTGATTCATAAACATAGTGGTTATTAGTGTTGATGGTAATAATAGTTAGTTTGAATAGAATGTGTCCTAACTGCGCTCTAGCAACCCACCACTCTTGGCTACGCTGTGCATTAAAAGAGACAAGAATTGGGGGCCTGCTCTGAGAATACGGGTGCTTTCCTGCAGCCGAGCCTCCGCTTCCCTGCCCTAATCTGGCCGTTTTACTGAACGTGTCCTACGCTGTGCATTAAAAGAGACAAGAATTGGGGGCCTGCTCTGAGAATACGGGTGCTTTCCTGCAGCCGAGCCTCCGCTTCCCTGCCCTAATCTGGCCGTTTTATTGAACGTGTCCTACGCTGTGCATTAAAAGAGACAAGAATTGGGGGCCTGCTCTGAGAATACGGGTGCTTTCCTGCAGCCGAGCCTCCGCTTCCCTGCCCTAATCTGGCCGTTTTACTGAACGTGTCCTACGCTGTGCATTAAAAGAGACAAGATATTGGAGGTCTGCTGTCAGAAGGTGGATGAGGGTCGGTGTAAAATACGGTAAACCACAATCACAATATTGAAAACGTTGTACAGATACTTATAGATCTAAATACATCTAAAAAAATGCAGGAAAAAAGTTTGCTGAACTTGTAAAAGTTGATGTGTGTGGGTTATTATTAGTATGCATGTATTTATTTTTGTTTTGCTATAAACAAAGTGTGGATGGTGTATGTACGCCGGACACCTTACGGAATAAAAATAATAATGAAATGAGAATGTGCCTAGAAAAAGTCTACAGTATATCCAATCTAATCCGCTAAAGAGCTAGACTGTTGTACAGCATGGAGGTCAGTCCGGCGTCTGACTCTGGCAAAGTGCATGCAGATAAACGCCCGATGATCCGTCTGTGGGACGTAGGGGAGGATCAGGTGGCTCCGCCCCAGGAACTGGCAAAAAACGGCAAAGCTAATGTTTTCTGAGCTAATGTATTAGCTTACTCGGCAGCAGCGAATCGAACGGAGGCATTTCTCACTAATCGCATTGGTCATGCCCACAGATGGAGGACATGATTGTGGGCATACGTGCCACATACACTCTTGCCGTCACCATGCTCTTCTTGCCCGTCGTTGGCTTGTACGGCGTCTGCAAGGAGAAAAAATGGATGATCATTGTGGTGGGTAAACACACACACACTCACACACACACACCCTTCTCCCAGGTACTGACGGTTTGTGTGTGTGTTAGTTCACAGTTGGAGTCATCCTTTGCAGCCTTTTTGCCTTTTACATCGGCATCGGCCTGCTGTTTTTGCGCCCTACGGTATTTACACACTGTATTTCTACTAGAGCATAGAAGGTAGTTCGTCAACTCCCCGTTTCTGTGCTCCTGTTGCGCAGATGAAGAAAACCATGACCGCGTATTACACGGACATGCAGCCGTTCAGCAACGCCACTCAAGCAGATGTCAAGATTCTACACGAAACCCAAAGAGAAGTCAGTGGAAGGCGTGGCAGTACGACGTGGAGGCGCACAAGAGTGATTTATTCGTCTTTTCCAGCTGGAATGTTGCGGGGTGGAGCAGGGCTACCAAGACTGGGGTTACCACATCCCGGAGTCCTGCTTGTGCACTGACAACTCCACCAGTGCGTGTGTGAGTGTTTCTTTACGTTTCACCCGCACCTTCTCTGTACACTACATTTGCATTGTTTTTTCACCCCCTAGGTGGCCGCTCCTCAGAACAGCAGCCTGTTCCGTGTCACAGACGACCCGGTCATGATTTATGGAGAGGTACACGTCGTCACGCAGTATTGCTGCAATGAATCCATTTTTATTCCTATGAAATCAAAGAAGCAGTAACTGCATATTCATTCATTTGTTTGTCTTCTATGCTGGTAGTCCTCATTAGGGTCGCGGGGGTATGCTGGAGCCTATCCCAGCTGACTTTGGGTGGGAGGCAGGGTACACCCTGGACTATAGACCAACAATTATTCACGCTCAATTTATAGCCTACTTAGAGTCACCGATTAACCTAACATGGATGGGTAGATCAGAATCAGCTTTATTCGCCATATGTGTTGCCATACGTGCCATACGTTGCCATATGTGTTGCCATACGTTGCCATATGTGTTGCCATGCGTGCCAAGTGTGTTGCCATACGTTGCCATATGTGTTGCCATACGTGCCAAGTGTGTTGTCATATGTGTTGCCATACGTGCCAAGTGTGTTGCCATATGTGTTGCCATATGTGCCATACGTTGCCATATGTGTTGCCACACGTGCCATACGTTGCCATATGTGTTGCCATACGTGCCAAGTGTGTTGCCATACGTTGCCATATTTGTTGCCATACGTGCCAAGTGTGTTGCCATATGTGTTGCCATACGTGCCATACGTGTTGCCATACGTGCCAAGTGTGTCGCCATACGTTGCCATATTTGTTGCCATACGTGCCAAGTGTGTTGCCATATTTGTTGCCATACGTGCCAAGTGTGTTGCCATATGTGTTGCCATACGTGCCAAGTGTGTTGCCATATGTGTTGCCATACGTGCCAAGTGTGTTGCCATATGTGTTGCCATACGTGCCATATGTGTTGCCACACGTGCCATACGTTGCCATATGTGTTGCCATACGTGCCATACGTTGCCATATGTGTTGCCACACTAGAAATTTGACTCAATATTGCTCTCTTTTAAAAGTACAATAATAATAAAAGAACACAGAGGACAAGACAATACTACTATACATGCATACGAGAGAGGAGAATGCTACTATACATATTTACATGGGGTGCATATAATTATGATTATAATTATGGTATTTACAATGTTGCAGGTTACAATACAGTTCACAGGGCGGTTTGTCTATTTGTGCCTTGTGATTGGCTGCTGACCAGTCCAGGGTGTACCCCGCCTGTCGCCACAAAGTCGGCTAGGATAGGCTCCAGCATGACCCTTGTGAGGTAGGCTTGTCACTAAAATCAATAAACAAGTTTTACATTTGAATAACGTATCAATATTTTAAAAAATAATTCATTAATAATTCATGTAATTGATTGATTTAATAATGTATTTTAAGGTAGAGGGATGATTTACAATATAGCCAAGCTATTCTAGAACAGAAAAAAAGAGAGGACACAATAATATAAAATATGTGAAATCATAAAACCACTAAACTAAATGATTCATTAAAAACTACAATAGGAAGGAAAACTTTATTCCCAAATCACACATTGCTCTGTTTCAAACCTTTCCGACAAGCATTGCCTCAAAGTGACTGAAGTCTCAAAATATTTTGATATGAGAATGCATTTTGCAGCATAAAGTGCTGGTATCGGAAGTATCGATATTTTAGTATCACATGTTTAGTACCAAACAAACTCGACACTTTTGCCGTCCTTGATTTAGTGACGTCTTCATGCCTGTTTGATTTCTCCCCTCCTCTTTTTCTAACAAACAGGTCATCTTGACCTGAAGGAACTCTGGTGTGGGGAAGGATTTCCCCGGCGGACCGCTCAATTGTGGCGGAATGTCGTCACAAACCCCAACCCCTTCCCCTCCCGAACATGTTTAGTTTGGGAGGGGAATAAAGTTGCAGAAAAACTCCTCTTGAGGAGCGTGAAAGAAAGCTGGGTTATCTTAGTTTAGCTGAGCATGCTTGTTAATGTAGGTGAGCGTTTTATGATGCCTGCTCGCAGCTCGTCTCATCTCAACCGTCAACAGACATTCTCCAACCGGCCTTCAAAATAAGAGCGCCACATCCTGTCTAAATGTGCAAACAAAATAAGGTTGCCATTAAAAAATATCTTACATTTCAATTAGTTTTTTAATTGGGACCACGAGCACGGGCATTACACTTTTGTAGGAATGTCATCCCATTGGAAAAATTTGAAAAGCTACATCCACATCTGAAGTATTGGCAACATTTTTCAATGATATTGATATGATCAGGGCATGCTCTATGATCATATCAATAATTCAGATGTTGATGTAGGTTGGCTGATTTTTCCAATGGGATGACATTCCTACAAAACTCAGAGCAGAATGGTGAGAAGACTGAGGCGGCCCAAGACGATGGCAACTCCATATCTGAAGAGGAACCGGAATACAAACCTCATTCTGCAGGCCTATGATTGACTTTGTGGTCGTATCATCCGTTCACATGTTCTGGACACGTGGGTGAAGAGGGGGGCTGAGCTGTCAACTGACCACCACCTGGCGGGGAAGGATGCCGGACAGACCTGGTAGACCCAAACGCGTAGTGAGGGTGTGCTGGGAATGTCTGGCAGAGTCTCCCGTTCGTCGAGTCTTCAACTCTCATCTCCGGGAGAGCTTCGCCTGCATCTCGAGGGAGGACCGGGATATTGAGTCCGAATGGGCCGTATTCCGTGCCTCTATTGCTGAGGCAGCCAGTTGTGGTTGCGGCCGCAAGGTGGTCGGTGCCAGTCGTGGTGGCAAGCCCCGAACCCGATGGTGGACACCGGGGGTTAGGGCTGCTGTCAAGCTGAAAAAGGAGTCCTATCGAGCATGGATGGCTTGCGGGACTCCCGAAGCAGCTGACAGGTACCGGCAGGCCAAGCGGCACGCGGCTTCAGCGGTGGTCGAGGCAAAAACTCGGGTGTGGGAGGAGTTCGGTGAGGCTATGGAGCACGACTTTCGGTCGGCCTCGAAGAGGTTCTGGCAAACCGTCCGACACCTCAGAAAGGGGAAGCAGCCCCCAGTTCACACTGTTTACAGTGCGGACGGGGGCTTGCTGACCACGACTGTGGATATAGTTGGTCGGTGGAAGGAATACTTCGAGGCCCTTCTCAATCCCACTGACATGCCTTCCATAGAGGAAGCAGAGTCTGAGGATACGTACGTGGACAGTTCTATCACCGTGGCTGAGGTAATTGGGGTAGTCAAATCACTCCCCAGTGGCAAGGCTCCGGGGGTAGACGAGTTCCGCTCAGAATTTCTCAAGGCTCTGGATGTTGGAGGACTGTGTTGGTTGACACGCCTCTACAACATTGCATGGAAGTCAGGAACAGTACCTCTGGACTGGCAGACCGGGGTGGTGGTCCCCATTTTTAAAAAGGGTGACCGGAGGGTGTGTTCCAACTATAGGGGGATCACACTCCTCAGCCTTCCTGGGAAAGTCTACTCCAGGGTGCTGGAGAGAAGGGTACGACCGTTAGTCGAACCTCGGTTAGAGGAGCTGCAATGTGGTTTTCGTCCCGGTCGCGGAACACTGGACCAGCTCTACACCCTTGCAAGGGTACTCGAGGGTATGTGGGAGTTTGCCCAACCAGTCTACATGTGCTTTGTAGACCTGGAAAAGGCATTCGACCGTGTCCCTCGTGGTGTCCTGTGGGGGGTGCTCCGGGAGTACGGGATTGATGGTCCGCTTCTACGTGCCATTCGGTCCTTGTACAATCGAAGCAGGAGCCTGGTTCGCATTGCCAGCAGTAAGTCGAGCTTGTTTCCGGTGAACGTTGGCCTCCGCCAAGGCTGCCCTTTGTCACCGATTCTGTTCATAATCTTCATGGACAGAATTTCTAGGCGCAGTCAAGGTGTTGAGGGAGTCCAGCTTGGTGACCTTAGGATCTCGTCTCTGCTATTTGCAGACGATGTGGTCCTTATGGCCTCATCAGGCTGTGACCTTCAGCGTTTACTGGAGCGGTTTGCAGCTGAGTGTGAAGCTTCTGGGATGAGACTCAGCACCTCCAAATCCGAGGCCACGGTTCTCGGTCGGAAACGGGTGGACCGTACCCTCCGGGTTGGGAGTGAGGTCTTGCCTCAGGTGGAGGAGTTCAAGTTTTTTGTGGTCTTGTTCACGAGTGAGGGAAGGTTGGAGCGTGAGATCGACAGACGGATCGGTGCAGCATCTGGAGTAATGCGGGCGCTGTACCGGACCGTCGTGGTGAAGAGAGAGCTGAGCCGGAAGGCAAAGCTAAGCGGAAGAAAATGGAATCGAATGGAATTGATATGATATCCATGTGATGATATGATTGATGTGATTTTGCATCACTGCTATGACAGTGTTATATTATACAGTATTTATTCAGACAATAACAAAAATGACGCTGATTCAAAATCACAAATATTGTGATTGTGGGAAGTGCAGTATTTGATTTTTGTTTAATTTATTATGTTTATTTTATTCCTTTTTCAATGTTGAGAAATGATGTTTTGTTGCTTTTGAGATTATTAGATTAGAAATTGTCATTACATTAAAGGAAAACTGCCCATTTTTGGAATTGTACACAATCGTGCCGAATCAATATGTGTGTGTTTTTTCTATGTGCTTACGCTACGCTGACATACATGTTGATGTGTGTTGCAGCCGTGTCTTCCAACCATTCTCCAAAATGTAGACCTGGCCGTCGACATAACGACGAGCACGGCGATGGGCTTGACTTTGCTTTGGGTAAGCGCCGTTTCCGTCCCATCGGGTTTTTTGTCTCCGAACATGTGAATGTGCATTCCTGGTGCTCCTTGCCGTCTGCGTGTTTTTCTTACACTCCAGTCACCTTGTGTGTGTGTGTGTGTGTGTGTGTGTGTGTGTGTGTGTGTGTGTGTGTGTGTGCAGACGTTGGCTTGCGTGCTGAGTATTATCATCCTCTGTCAGCTCAAGCCCAAAAAGGACACACACGCCGTGGCTTACAGTCGAGAGGCCAAAACTGGCAACTACGCCGTCCTCACCGAGCCTGCGGAGCTCACCTGAGCGGGGTACCGCAAAGCCCGTTTAAGTGGGTTAGTTGGCCGGGTCTGTTGAGCCTGGACCCAGGCTGGCCTGTACTACAAAGGTGGCTCTCTTTTAACAGGCTTGATCAGCATGGTCATTCGAGCCCCATCCACACGAAGACGTCCGAGGCCTAACTCATCAATACTTGATCAAAACGGCGTATTATCCAGACCAAGCCGGCGTTTTCGGGCTCTGTAATCGACCACTTGAAACCGGGTCCCGGAGTGGAAAGATTTGTAGATGCCGTTTTCGCAGCTCCGTGGTCCGGCTTCTGCGAAAACGCTTGCGTCATAGCTCCACCCCTTTTTACAAACCCCCAAACGTAAAACCGACAATGGCGCCGTACGTTTGTCTTGCTGAGTCTAGGGACCTTACCGTCGCTATTGCAGCAAAACCCGCTTCTTCTTCGTTTTTGAGAAGAACAACAAAAACGCATCGCTTTATTATGGTTTTATCATCCAGTGTGACTCGAAGCAACAGGCCCACTTCATCGCGGGCCCAGTTCGGCCACTCGCACTTGCCGCCATGTTTTCTGTTTACAAGCCGTCTGCGCAACTGCGCATGTCCAGTGTTTAGTGGGCCATCTGTCACGGGTTTCACAGCGCCACTAACAGGTCTGGCATGTGTATTACATGGGTTCCGCTCGTTTGAGTACATTCATACGGACGCACGTAGTTTCAGAAGGAGCTCCGCCTTTACAGAAAACGTTATGGAAAGTTAGGCCTTTTGTCTTTGTGTGCATATGGCCTCCGGCTTGGCTCATAACCTGGTCCCAGGTCTGAAGTGTCAGCTTGAAATGGGCTTTTCGGAAAGCAGGATTTTCAGCTGCGGGAATCACTTTTTGGATAAAGTCCCAAGTGATTGCTGAAGGCGGGGGGTGCTGCATGCGTGACAACTCCAAGGTCCGCTGCCAGGCCCAAAAGATCCTCCTCTCATTCCGTGTGGAAGTGGTAAGTTTTTGGCTTCTTTGTCCTTCTTCCCCACTCGATTTAAAGGACTTTTTTAAAGGAAAAGTGGACACTCTTTTGGAATTTTGCTCATCATGCACAATCCTTATGTGAGACATGAACACACACATCTTTCTCTTTTCTGTGCGTCCTAAAAAATATACAAACAGCTCGAAGGAGGCAGCTAATTCATGCATTTTATGGGACATCACCATTCCGCCACCAACAAGGTTTTATGCTTTTCTATCCATGCAGTGAGCATGAAGTAGCACTCAACACACAGCTCCAATATGTACAGTAGCAATAGTTTAGAATAAGTACATTGGACAGGCTAACTAGTTCTGTCCCTGCAGTGACGCCATAGCCTGTGCAATGCGACGTACACAAAGACTGATGAGTGCAAAAGTGATTATAGGGGTGTTATTTCATGTCTACAGAGCTCTATATATGTTAAAACCCGTATTTAGAAAGTGCCAAACTTTTGTAAATTCAAATTAAATACGCAAAAGTACGTCAAACTTAAGTTGCATTTTTTAAATTGAATTAAATAACTCTTGTAAATGCTTCTCATAATTTTGACTTTGTGTCACAATATTTTGACTTTATTCTCATAAAACATGAATTTGAACAATTTCTGCAACCTCATTTTCCAAAAACTTTTGGTTTTGTGTCTCACAATATCATGACTTCAAAAATTATGCTACTAAAAGGATTTTTTGTGACATTGGTCTCGTAAGGTCATGTCTTTTTCTCATTGGATTAGAAATTCTTTAAAAAATAATATATATATATTATCTAAACATGTTGAGTATTTCTTCTGATATTTTCTTTTTTGTCTGAATTTTTCTAGTTAAATTCTACATTTAGAAAGTGCCGGGGCCCAATCCCCTACCTAAATGAAAAGACTAGTACTAGGTATAGTACTAGTATACTAAGTGTAGTCTAGCAGTAGATAGTATAGTACAGTTTGAAGTTACACGTTTACAATTTTTAGCGGTACCGTTCAACGCTGACCCAGGTTTGCTGAGCCACTTTTGCAGTGCAGGCCTCCCGCCGATCAATGACGACTGTTGATCTTACCATCCAACTTTTAACTTGCATCCGTTCGCTTTCTGTGCCGCTTGTCCTCACCAGGGTGGCGGGGGTGTGCTGGAGCCTATCCCAGCTGGCCAAAGGCGGGATATACACCCTGGACCGGTGGCTGGCCAATGGCAGGGCGCAGACGTATAGAGCAACAAGCGTTCACGCTCGCTTTTAACTTGATATGAGGAAATAGACCATGCAGAGCACACGTGACAAAGTGTGATGCGTTTGCGTGGTGTGGGAATTTTGCATGTCACCAAGTCACATGATTAAGTTCAGCTTTGCTGGTCCGTTGTTGTTATTTTGTGTGAATAAACTTGTCGCCTCGCTGCTTCTTTTTAAAGACGAATGGAGGATTTAAAGGGACAATAAGTTTATGCTTATCAAATAATAAATGCAATTGTCATCTGAACGCACGTCAAATCGGGTCTAAAGGAGGTTCTGAGTGGAGCTTCAAAATGCAAAAGGAAGGAACGGGAGTGAGACAAAAAACATTTTTTAGTCAGCAATTTGTCGAAAAGAAGCATTAAAGTCAAGTAGTCTGTTTTAGAAAAAAGCCAAAGTCTTGGCAAAGTGTGGATTGAAGTTGTCATTACATGAGCCGGGGGATCCCATTGGCTGTCCCTCAAGATACAGGACCATCCTCGGCCCAAACCAAGGTAGGTACTGGTGCCGAGTGCAGTCCGACGCCATCTGCCCGAGCAGGCTTTTAACAAACAAAAAACCTCTTCAAAGGCCTCGTCTCCCTCAACGCCACAAAAGTGGAATTTGCAGGAGAGCACCACACATGGGACATTGAAAGGTGGAAGTTTTATTCCTCCTTCACGGTCCTGATGGATTCCAACGTTACTGTTTTCCACACGGCGCAGCGGAGGGGCGCCATCATGATCCTTCAGCGAAACAACGGAGCTTCAGGTGACGTTGCGGCGGGCATCCCTCGCGACTAAATGCCCTGGTCTGAGTGGTAATGACTGCTTTTTCAACCATGGACTTCTTCCAGAGGAATAGGCTCACTCTTTTGGACCATTTGCGTGTTCTCCTGATCTAAACCCAATGGAGAACATTGGGGGATGGACAGCAAGGGATGTTTACAAAAATGGACATCAGTTCCAAAGAGTGGATGTGCATCTTCAACACCTGGAGCAACATTCCCACCGGCCTACTGGAAACACTGGTTTCAAGCATGCCCCACCCCATTAACAAGACGGTACTCCTACTAATTACTCACGCTGTTTTTGAACATCTGATTTCCATTTTAGGGGGGTTTCTGTTTTTTTTTAAACTTTTGATCAGCCTAATTCACTTTAATGCTTGTTTGCAATTAATTGCTGACTCCAAAATTGTTTTGTGCCACTCCCATTCCGAAACTGAGCTTAGAAGATCCAACAGCGCAAAATTGACATTTTAATTGGGATGATTTTATTTCAATGTTCATACAGTTTTATCAGCATGTGGCTTATTAAAAAATTATATAAATGTGTATTTTCTTATATAATATGATTATTTATACACAAATATGTTTTATATAATATGAATATGAATCCATGACTTAAACCTAAGTTTAAAAATCATGCATTTTTAAGCTTTTTTGTTTTAATTTTAACGGTATATAAATATATTTAAATATAATTGTATATATACGGCCTGTGGCTTGTAAAAAAAAGAAATGTATATTTTCAATTATTTAAAAAAATAATCAAATTGTAATTTGCCTCCATATACTGTATATGATGTAAACTGAAGTTGCATGCATAAAGAGGACTATATTTTGAGTAATTTTTTTTTTCTACTAGTTTTGTGTTGATTATAACCAAAAATCCTTCACTAATAAACTTAAAAAGGCAACAAAGGGGAAAATTATCACGATTTATTTTTGCTATTTACAATCATTTTTATATTACATGACTTGGTACATCACATGTTGATTCGACGTGGTGTTAAAAAAACAAACTGCATGGACACATCACTGGATGAAGTGCAGACCTGATATGAAAAGATGAGCTTGGAGTACCGAAAACAAGCACATGTGCTTTTTTACAGCAACATTCGCCGTCAACCTGCGTTGTTGTCGTCGTCGTTACAAACAGGAATTACATGAGCATACATAAGAAGTCGGTTACATTGCATACATTCACCCTAACCTGACCCTGCTTCTAGCCAAACCAGAGTTGCATGAATTCTGGTTCAAGTGCCGTTCTGATGGCGGCAAAAGGAAAACGGAATGCAACGCGCATCACCCTCGAGCCTGCTAAGGTCAGTCGGCCATTCGGGTTTCATGCATGTCTTGTACATCATTCAAATAGCATGACTAGCAGCTAGCCTGGTTACTATGGTTATTCTTACAGCATATTGTGCGTGTGCAAATTCAAAGAAGTGCTGCCGAGGTGACCACTAGAAGGCCCCGGGGACGTATCTGTTGGACTGGAGCAGAGCCACGAACTCCTGCTTGCGCTTCATCTGCACCATCAGCTTCAGGCTCATCACCAGTAGAACAGCCTCGGGGGAGATTGGAAGGTTCTTTTATGTTAACATGCCATCTTAGCAGGACTTCAAAAAGAAGAAAAAAGCACAAACCCAAAATATGCCGCTTCCGAATTTGATGCCCATCGCCAAGGAGAATCCTCGCTTCAGTGCGGAGACATAAACATGCAGGCATGCCTGGGGATTCAAGCTTTCCTTCAATGAATCATTCTCTTCTCATCTTTATGTCTTTGTTAATTTTCATTAACGATTTCTTTTTATTATTTTCTTGGGAAAAGTGGCCTTTTACCTCCTGATAAACGTACTGGTTCTTCGGAGCCCCCAGGGTGGCGCTGCCGCGCAGTCGTATCTGCCGGAGACAACGCAAACCATCTGCTGTCACACCACCAGAGGGCGCAGCTCATACATAGTTCATAGCAGAGCTACATAGTAACCAACCGCAGAAGAAGAAAGTAAACAGGAAGTAACTCCTGTTTACTTTCAATACAAAACGACAATACGATGGTAAGTATGCAGTCTTTTGATAGCTTTATTACTTATGGGGCAGGTTTTTAAACAGCATAAAACACTTTTATTCTCTCTTAGTATTGTAAATGTTTTAAAAACAAAAAAATGTCATCTAGTACATTTTTTTTGCTTACGTTTTTATTTAGTGTTGAATTGTTTTTAATTTATTTATGTAATATCGCAATGCTTCCAAAAAGCTTTAGTTTTTAACATGGAGCTAAATGTTTTTACTTAATTTATGTAATATGGTATTGCTTTTTTACATTTTTTTTAAACAAGACAGATAATGTTTTAGTTTTTTTTTTTAATTAATATACTTAATGATAATGCCTTAAAAATGAACAAAAATAATCAAAAGATTTTCAGTTTTTTGTATGTTTTTTTTAACAATACATAATGTTTTATTTTTTTTTATTAATTACCTCATGATAATGCCTTTTAAAATGACAAAAATAATGTCATAAATTTTCTGTTTTTTTAAAATCCATCCATCCATTTTCTTCCGCTTATCCGAGGTCGGGTCGCGGGGGCAGCAACCTAAGCAGGGAAGCCCAGAGGTCTCTCCCACTTCATCCAGATCTTCCCAGCGGATGCCGAGGCGTTCCCAGGCCAGCTGAGAGACATAGTCTCTCCAACGTGTCCTGGGTCTTCCCCGAGGCCTCCTACCGGTCGGACGTGCCCTGAACACCTCCCCAGGAAGGCGT
>QODF01000121.1:1644646-1746167 GCA_024372805.1 Oostethus manadensis | reverse complement strand
CTAGGACACGCTGGAGGGACTATGTCTCACAGCTGGCCTGGGAACGCCTTGGTGTCCTCCCGATGGAGCTGGAGGGGGTCGCTGGGGACCGGGAAGTCTGGACTTCCGTACTGAAGCTGCTGCCCCCGCAACCCCGACCCGGGTAAGCGGAGGAAAATGGAATGGAATGGAAAGTTGTAATTTTATGTTATAAAAAAGTCGTAATTTTACGAGATTTAAAGTCGTAATTTTAAATGATAAAAAAATCTTAATTTTATGACTTTTAAAGTCGTAATTTTACAACATTTAAAGTCGCAATTATTCGTGACAAAGTCATAATCTTAAGAGATTTAATGTCGTAATTTTACGAGATAAAAAAGTCGTAAATTTTTATGAGTTTTTAAGTCTTTTCCAAATATGTCAACAATCTTCTTCAATAATTCTTCTTCAATGCTTTTGGAAATATTTGAAATATTATGACTTTATTCCCGTAATATTCTAACTTTTTTCCCCAACCTAATTTCCAGAAATTATTTTGTTGTGTCTCTTTCTCATAATATTACAACTTTAAAAATAAGATTTGTTCGTTAATATTTTAAGCCCGTGCTACTAAAATGATATTATTTTTGCTCCTAATTTTAGAAGGTTGTTCTCGTAAAAGTGCAACTTTTTGTCTCGATAGAGTACGACTTATTTTTTCTTTTTAATATTCTGACTTTATCCTTGCAAAATTACAGCAGTTTTGTCCTTTTTTTCTATTTTTTTTTTATTTGCTTTGCAATTTTTTACTTTCTTCCTGTACATTTTCCCCCCATATTTATTATGACTTTATTCCTATAATATTTGACCGAATTCTGGTAACATTATCACTTTTTCTGCAACTTTGTTGTTTTATTTCCCGGTGATATTAGCCCATTACAAATTATGCATTTTTTCCTTAATATTGCAACTTAATGCTACTAAAACGGTATTTTCTATCTTACCACTTATTCTTGTAAGTCTACTGTTGATTCTTTGTTTTCTTGCTAAATTCTATTTTTAGAACGTGCAGTGGCGCCCCTGCACGTCCTGCGGCGGGTGGCGTACCTCATAGATATCCTGGTAACTTAGTGCTGTTTTCACGATGATGGTTTGACTGGCTGCTGCCATCCCCGCTGCAAACTGCACACAAAAAGAGACCTTCGCTCCCGCATGACGTCCGACACGATATTTGTACCGTAGAAAGCGTGAATTACCAGAATCAAACACCACCTCTTCCCCCGGCAGGCGCCGAAGACACCGAGCAGAGACAGCAGCAGACAGGCGATCTCCAGGATGTACAGAACCACCACAGACACGTTGGACACCAGCTGTGTAAGAAGCATCTTTTTACTTCCCATCCGCTTGCGTAACTCTCCTTTTTTTCAGCTTTCTGCCATCACTGAGTAATAAAGTTGGATTCATAAAAGTGTATTTTTAGAACGTGACAAAAGCCATCAGAAATGAGCCATGTGTCCCAAAGGGCCCCCGGGCTGCGCTTGGACACCCATAACTTATAGTTACAAAATATAAATGTAAACTATAGTTCTATACGCAGATCATTTACAGTCAATATTTTTATATGACATTATTCCTATTGCGGTTAACTAATGAAAAATTAAAGAATATACACAAACACGTGTATGAGTAGTACCATAACTTAAAAAAATGAAATAAATGCATACAAATAATACATATAAAATAAATATATTTTTGTAATGTACATGAAAAAATTAGCTGTTTTTATGCATGAGAAGAATCACATGAAATAATATTTACAAGACTAATATATCAACATGTTTTTTTAAATAACATACATATAATTACTTGTCCTTGAAAACAAAAGAAATAAATGCTTTATCTACTTCATTGATATTTACGTCGGCATATTAGGGCCACATTAAAAAATGTAAGATTTCAAGATTAAAAGTCGTAATATTACGAGAAAACAAGTCGTAATTGAACCTTTGACCGGCCAAGGGTCACGCGAGTGTTTATAGCTGTCTCGGGCAACGCCTGTTAAATGAAGGACGCGATCATGAAGATTTTGAGAATGAAGTGGTAAATTGACGACAATAATGTTGAAATTTAAGAGAAAAGATTGTCATATTTTGAGAGTACAAACGTAACTTTACGGGAATAAAAGTCAAAACTTCATTTTATAGGCATTGCCTGAGACAGCTATGAACCGGGGGGGTATTGGAGAGTAGCGGTGAGATGATGCTAACCCATGCTAACCTGCTTGTGGCCGACTGCTCTGTTTTGCTGTCCCGTTATAAATAAAAGCTTGTCTGGAGCCGGAGGAAAGTTTCCTTCCCCGCTGAAGTACTACGCTATAGTTTCCCTCGGACATGTAAAATTACCACTTTAAATCTCGTAAAATTAAGATTTGTAATCCTGTCAAATTATGACTTTAAATCTTCTCAAATTACGACTTTAAAAGTCGTCAAATTACGACTTTAAATGTAATAAAATTACGCCTTTCAATCTCATAAATGTACGACTTTAAATCTCTCAAAATTACGACTTTAAAACTCGTCAAATTACGACTTTAAATGTAATAAAATTACGCCTTTCAATCTCATAAATGTACGATTTTTAAACTCGTCAAATTACGACTTTAAATGTGATGTATTACTTTAAATCTCGTAAAATTATGACTTTTAATCTTGTAAATTTACGACTTTAAATCTTTGCAAAATTACGACTTTAAGTCTCGTAATATTATGACTTTTAATCTGGTAAATGTAGGACTTTAAAATGGTAAAATTACGAAATCTGGTAAAATTACAAGACTTAGAATCATACGAGCAAAAGCTGATAATATTACGAGATTTTGAGTAATTTTACCGTCCGAGGGAAACTATAGCGTAGTACTTCAGCGGGGAGGGAAACTTTCCTCCGGCTTCAGACAAGCTTTTATTTATAACGGGACAGCAAAACAGAGCAGTTGGCCACAAGCAGGTTAGCATGGGTTAGCATCATCTCACCGCTACTCTCTATACCCGCCCCTCCACGTATGGCACCCGGTTCATAGCGGTCTCAGGCAATGCCTATGAAATAAACGTTCTGACTTTTTTCACGTAAAGTCACGTTTGTACTCTCGTAATATGACGTCTGAAATGTCAACTTTATTGTCGTCAATTTACCACTTAATTCTCAGTCCTTTATTTAACAGGCATTGCCCGGGACAGCTATGAACACAGGGGACTGGTGTAAGGGTAAATTACGACTTTTTTTCATGTGGCCCTAATACGCCATCGGAAATATTTACTAAAACCAAACAATTAATGAAATATGAATACAAATATCAAAACAAAACAGTCCTGAGACTAATATTTGATCTATAGGAAGCTTTTTTCCATGCGTGTTTACAGTCAATACCTTCATTTGACTTTTCCTGTATTTATGTGTAGAATTGGATAAGAATTTCATTGATTCTAGATTGTTGCAGACCATAAAATACTGTACTATAAAATATGTACGCATACTAATTACCAATCTACTTGGCTGTACTCTGCTTGTAAAGGAGACAAGGATGGCGGCAAGAGCATGGCGGTCAAAGGTGAGGGTCAGATGTAAAGTGGTGTACACGTGAAGATAAGTCACTGTCTGGCTCAAGGACATGTACACACACACACACACACACAGGGGGGATGCTCTACATGGACATGAACTCCTTGTTTTGTGGTTTATGGACTTCCTACCTGGCCTGCTTGCAGGAGGTCCCGATGGCCGGCCGCTGTCATGGTTAACATGAAGAAGCACAAAGCCTTGGAGGAGGTAATTGACACAAAAAACAGTATGCATTCTGCACTTTAAAGGCACACGGCAATCACCATGGAACACATATATTCAGGTGACTACATAAGGGATGCTGGTTAAGCGCGCTTTCCTGTGACGTCATCAGCCTATACCGCAGCGTTGCCGCGCTAGCAGCATCACAATGCACGAGGCAGAGACGCCCACGGGCCTCTTTGCACGACTTGCATCCGTAAACGCACCTACCATATTGACCGCACAGGCGAATAGAAACGGCCTCTTTAGGCTGGTTTTGTCCGCCACCACGACCACGGCGTTCCGCTGCATGTTCCCGCCGCAGACCCCCAGCTTTCACAACCGAAGCGACTCACACGAGAGAAGGAGAAGGGCCACCCAAAAAAGATGTGTGTGTGTGTTTAGGGATGTAAGGGCATCCGAGTGAGACGTCACCGCGATGCGCTGGGTGGGCAGGAGCACCGTGTTGCGTTCGGAGACACTCCGAATTCTTGGCTTCACAGGTGATCGCTGAAGAGGCAACGCTAATTGTCCATAAACGTGATGGTTTCATTAACCATGATTGCCGTCAAATGTTGCCACGCTTAGATTTCACTTTCAGAATGTCAATTTGCACAGTTATGTGTGTAGTTAAGACACGTTTACAACAACATTGCCGTAGTTGCACTCAAGCTAGCATTGCCCGCCTTCCAAAATCCGGGGTCTGCAGCCTACTCGTGCGCATTCGTGGGGTGCGTGACGTCATATCGCCGCGCGAAGGCTCCTCCGAATGGAAGTCTGCATTCATGCTATCCTCCCTGGCCCATCATATCCCAGGATTCTTTGCGCGCCGCCGTCCAGCCCTTAAGAGTTGTCAACATTACGGTGCTACGCGGGGAAAGCGTAAGTAATGAGTAAGTATTGATTAGTTAATGCAAGTTAATGGATGTCAAGTCTTAAATCGTTCTATGACGTGGAAAGGTTGATTATGTAAATGCGCGCCGCTTCATAAAACGTACATAAATGCAACAAGGTGAAGTAGTTATTTGTATTTGTGTACATCAGGCGCGTGTATTGTTTGGAAATTCCGTTATTAGGAATGTTTGTACTTTGGGTTGACATTTCATGTGTACAAGTTATAAAATGATGTTTTCAGCGTTTAACATGTAAATGAGAAATACTGAGTTGAAACTGCTGATGGGTCGCACGGTGGATCATTGGGTAGCATGTTGGCCTCACAGTCAGGAGGTTCTAGGTTCGAATCTCTGTTGGGCATGTTCTCCGGGTACTTTGGTTTCCTCCCACACTCCAAAAACATGCATGTTAGTTTAATTGGCGACTCTAAATTGTCCATTAGAGTGTGACTGCTTGTATGTCTTTGTTTGTCTATATGTGCCCTGCGATTGGCTGGCGACCAGTCCAGGGTGGACCCCGCCTCCCGCCCCAAACTCAGCTGGGATAGGTTCCAGCGTACCTGCGACCCTAATGAGGATAAGCGGCATAGAAAAGGAATGAAAGTACTGATGTTGGGATTTTCATCATTCATATTAGTGCATAACAATTGTTTTACAGTGTAAAGTAAGACGCCCCCCATAAACTTGATCTAATACACCAACACAATAGCGTAGCTTTAAACTGCTAAAGATAACCATGATCGTGATGGAGCTCCAGGTCAGCCCGACATGTGGTTGCACCATGGAACATCACCCATGGCCTCCAGACCTCCTCCTCCTTTGGCTTCCTGCACCTCATCATTATTTCACATGGTTTATTTAGTCATATGTGATATGCAGTATACAGTATATGATCATATGTGATAATACATTTATTACAACATATGTAACTACAGTGCAATAATAGTCACTCCATTCAAATTTTCCGTCAATGCTCATATTTATATTACACATTTAAAAATAAACCAACAAAGTAGCCAAAAATAATACATAAACTAGCTATTAATGTTATCATTGTTTGAAAAATGTCAGTTTGTGCTCCTTCCCTTCCGGAGGGCAGATGCGTGCCGTTATGACGTCATGGTAAACATGAGCACACGTGACACAAGCAGGAAGTGTGAGGAAGCTTAGCCCGTTTGAATTCGCAAGGCTGGTCGCGGTTAGAGTAGGAGCCTCCGAACGTCTGGCCTTCGTCGACAGGGTAGGCTACTGGCCTGGTCGGCTGCAGAACCTTAAATGAGACACAGCCCACATATGACCAGTTGTCAACACTTCCTGGTTCACTCCTTTCCCTAAAAGCTTGCGCTATAACCCGGTGTGCAGAACACTACCGCCCTCTGCAGGCCACTTTCCGAACAGCAGCCCCGAACTGCGCAACGGAGCACGCAATAAGTTCCTTTCTCAATTCCTTTTCAATGCTTTTTTGCGGCCGATGAGTGCATGTGCCCACAAGAAGAGGATCGTTTTCATTATTTTGTACCTGTAAAGATTGCAAACTGCATTATCACGCGTGATTGTTAAAATACGGAAGAATTGGAACGAGGTTTGGCCGCCGATGGACTTCAAGTCCCAGAATCCCTTAGCTGCGAATGGGGTGGGTTTATTTACGTTTCCAGAACCGGTAGGGCGGGGTTCTATTGTTTCCACAGGTGCTATGGAGAGAGAGCGAGGGGAGGAGGCCCAGTGTAAGGGGATGTGTGAAAGAAGCAGGTGGATTAGACAGCAAATTGGATTACTGAAGAAAAAAGCCATTTTTTGGTGGTACATTTGAATGAACACAAGGGACTTCCCGGGACTACAACAACACAGGAATACAAGAAGATTATCTTTGAAGAGGGTCACCCGCTGAGGGCCGGAAAGGCGAACGATAAGTAGGAAAACCAAGGAAAATGCGAGGAACCTTTGAAGAGCACAATTTGACACCTTCATCACTTCTACAGTCTTCAGCGCAGGAACTGGTTTGACAGGAACGCATGCGGACTCATTGATTCCGGTACCCCCTGTGGTCGGGTATTCTTGCTTGTGCATGTTGACTTGCAGTTTTTTTTACACCAGAAAAAAACTTAAAAAAACATCATCAGCATCCGGGCCAGAATGCAGAGCCCGGTACCCGAGCACGATGACTCCTTTGACTACCTGTTCAAGATCATTCTAATCGGGGACTCCAACGTGGGGAAGACCTGCGTGGTGCAGAACTTCAGGTCGGGGGTTTTCTCGGAGAAGCAGCAGAACACCATTGGAGTGGATTTCACCGTCCGCACTTTGGACATAGAGGGGAAGAAAGTGAAGGTCAGTGTGCTCCTTGTGTAGTTCCTTTGAGGGTGTGCAACCCATGCCTAGTGGGCCATAAACGGCACGGCTCGACCCTTAGAACATGCGATCCAAATGTCCCTGAAGGCAAGAATGTGGAGATTGAGGAGATTGAGCACGACAGGTGAACACCCCTGATGGTTATCACACAAACATGTCGGTATTATGACTTCTGCGGCTGACGTCAGGAAAAAAACTCAGTCACTGTCAGTTTGTCTGCGAACAAGTCCGACCGGCCTCTGGAAGCCAGAACCCGATCTTCAAGTTCCCCTCACCTGACGTGGCAAGGCAAGCTGCAACGGGATTGGTTCCAGCAAATTGGTGTCCTACTTACTTCTTCTTTTATATTCATTTATGCAGATTTGCGTTCTTCTGCGCAAAGACGACTGATGGGGATAACGGGAGCAGGGTTAGCAGAAGAAGCTGGGGAGCTCCAGAAGGATGTGACAGGAGGGGTTGCCATGCTCGCATACTTTTCTCCTGCTGGTATCCTCGGGGCTTTTTGTGCCTTTCATTTTGGTACTTGCGAGCCATTCCGGTTCAGTTCTATGCATACAGGTCGAATTTGGCCCAGGTAGCCTTTCCTCCTCCAAAAATGTCCCACTGAAATATCTATTTTTCTTCATGGTAACACTATATTGCCATTCATGGCAAAAAATCATATATTTTCCTAATCCCTCCCTGCACTTCCAATTTTGTGGCTTCATGATGACGGTTTTTGAAATAAAAAATAAATCATGCTGTTTTGCGTTTGAACAGCCTTTCGTAAGTCTAAAAATATGCATATTTAAGCAAATAAATTAAGCATTTTCAAGCATACAAATGGCTAAATGTAAAAACATATACAGTATAATGCATTCAATAGGCACATTCAAAGAAGGTATGTAGTATTCTACACTGGTCATCAGGTGTCAGTGATGTTGTATTGATGCGGAATAGCCACAGCAGAAATTGCAAGAGTGAAAAATACAAACAATTCCCAATGCTAATGGGTGTGAGTCTATAATATGGCTTATATTTTCACTTATTATGTCTATTATGTTGGGTAATATGAGCGTAAAGGTGACTATAGGGGTGTTATTTTATGTCTGTGGGCTCTAATAATGTTAAAAAAATGTATTTAGAAGGCCGTAAACAAGGTTTTTTAGGCTCTAACTACAAAAATATTCCATTTATGAAAAGGGAATTCGACTTTTCAGAAATCTACCAATAAACGAGGGTCTGTACTGCTGTTTTGGGAAGTATCATTAAATATTACAATGGAGTTGGTGCCAATCACAGACCCATCTCAGGCCTTATTATTACTAAAAATAAGAAAATGCTCAGAAATGTATTTTACGGCTATTATTATTATTGTTATATTTTAAAACGGCAAACTACAAAGGTATAATTCATATTTAAATGATATGTAATTAATAGTAATGTAAATAATCATTTTCATGACATTTTAGGCTATGAGGGTAATTGACTTTTTAAAATATACAACATAATACATTTTTATAGACTATGGATCAAATGTGTCAGGAGATTTAAAGAAGCTTTTACTGGTTAAGCACCTAAGTGTGTGTGTGTGTGTGTGTGTGTGACAGATGCAAGTGTGGGACACAGCAGGACAGGAGAGGTTCCGAACCATCACCCAAAGTTACTACCGCAGCGCCCACGGCGCCATGATCACCTACGACATCACAAAGCACTCCTCTTTCGAGTCGGTGTCTGGCTGGATACAGGAAGTGGAGCTCTACGGGGCGGCCAACGTGGTCCTGGTTCTTGTTGGTGAGTCCATGTGGGACGGGCCATGAGGGCGGAGAACGCTGATTGTTGAGTTAATTTGCTGGGTGCAGGTGTGTCGGACTTTGCAGACTCTTCCTGTCCTTTCCCTGCTGTGTGGTGGTGGAATGTTTTCCCATGTTGCCATGGAAACGTCACTTATTATGCAGCTTATTAATAATAACAATGGTTTTTTTTGATTGGGCTTTACAAATTCTTCCTAGGAACACATGCACGACAAGCATGTGACATAACCAGAGAATTCTGCCTAGCAACAAATGACAGTGGTGTGATATAACTGGGAAATAGAATAAGCACAACTCTGTTCGTTGCTTTTACATTGTTTAAAAATATGTTCGATTTAAGTTCCACAAATTTCTGCGTGGCAACCAGGCTGACCATATCTGGGGATCCAGATGTTTCATCAGTCTACCGGTTATGCAGTGCCTTGGTTAACACCATTAATCCCTTCCAGGAGGCCAGACTCAAACCAAGACGGACTTTAACAAAACCAAGTTTTCCCATAGAAAACCTCTAACATGTACTGTCCCTCTGATGTGCTCATTCCTGATCCTGTCCATCATGGTCACTCCCAAAGAGAACCTCAGCATCTTCATCTCTGCTACCTCCAGCTCTGCCTCTTGTCTTTTCCTCAGCGGCACTGTTTTTAGACCAAACAACATCACTGGTCTCACCACAGTTGTGTACACCTTTGCTTTTATTTTATCTGTGGACCGTTGACCCTAAGTACCTAAAATCCTCCATCTTCTTTATCTCTTCTCCCTGTAACTGCAGGAAAAAAGGCATGCACCGCAAATATACTTGTACAACGTACGTGAATACTCATATTTATGAATATAGTAAATGTATACATATATTTGCTACATTTATATTAGGAGGTAGATCTTTGGCACTTGTAGCTGGCAGACTGAAAAGGTGTGAGCACCCCTGGTTTAGAATGAATCTGTTTTTGAATGGCTTTTTAAATTCTGCCCAGCAACAGGTGTTTACCCCCTTTTTTCCCTGCACAAATGGACTAAATTGATGTGTCTTTTATGGTTTCCACATGTCTTACTTCCTTTTCATTCTCTCCCCAGGTAACAAATGTGACTTGGAGGAGGAGCGGGAGGTCACGTTTGAGGAAGCCTGCAGTCTGGCAAAAGAACGAGGCATACTGGCTGCCTTGGAGACGTCTGCAAAGGTAACAAAACCGGAAAAGAAGGGCACACGTCTAGCGTTCCTGTTGTCACCAATGCACCTACAAAGGCTGTGTTTGTATGCACGTCCTTAGGACGGTCAGAACGTGGAGGAGACCTTCATGATGATGGCGAGAGAGCTTCTGTCTCGTAACGGCCTTCATGTCCCGGAGGAAGAGCTGGAGAACCACAGCACGCCCAGACTTCTCCTCAGGACTAACTCGCATCCCGTTAATAGCACAGGGGGCGCATTCACAGCAGCAGAGAAGAAGTCCTGCTGCTGACCACCGTGCTTTGAAGAAAAACAAAGCATAAGGATGCGCGGAGGCGATTATGACTGTGATGTTAATTTACTATTTCAGTTTTTCAATGACACCTTACAATGCATTCTCCTTTTGAAGAAGATTGTGTTTATGCCAGTGTTTGACTTTCTCTCGCAGCGGAGAACCGGCCGACAAGAAACTGAACGTTTTGAAATGTTTGCTACGTACGTGCGAATATGTATGTGCGCTTTCAGTCAGATCAACAGTGAAGATTCTGCTTCGATTAAGAGCTAAAAAATTACTCAACAGCTTAAAAGTAATGCTTTGTTTCTCTTGTGACGGTTGTTTGTCAATAAGTCGAGGGGTTACGTTCACCCCCTGAGACCCAGCAGTACATTTGTGTACTGGTTGCATTAAAAATACTTTTTTTCCCACACAAAACTCTATGACGGTGTATTGTCTTCACTCAAAAACGTGTCTAATGCCAAATAAATGTTCCAAGTCTCCCAAATCCCTGTGCGTCTGTCGCCAGTCCACCAGGGGGGGGTGTTTCATCATTTAAACTGTTGCCCCAAGAAACGCGTCCCAGTTAATGCCTCGCATGAACTTTTTGAGGCATTCGAATAATCGAATTGTTTGTATTCCAAAATGCTGACCTTATAAGTTTATGCAGGTTTGTGCTGATTGTGCTGTCGAATGCCGCAGGAACGCGGTGCCATGTAAGGAAAACAACGCTTGGATACCGCTTTATCATCAGCAAAGGCTCTCCACCGAGAAATGACAGGGAATTGTACTGCACTGGTGCACTTTTAGAAAAGCTCGACGTCTTTTTCCCCGTGAAACGAAACTAAATCAACTTTGTCCTTCGCCCGGAAGACATTAACAGCCAGTAAGTAGCTTCCGCGTTTGTGATCATCCCACTTGTTGATAGGCTGTACTTGTGACTGACAGATTGTTGGTCCAATCGGCTTCCAAGTACATTTTCCCACCTGGTTACACTGTTTTTGATAAGTAATTTTAACAGTTAACTGCTAAAAACCAGTGCATGTGAGATTATTCATGCAATCATGTATGCCATTTTGAGGCCTATTAATGAAGAATAATCTGGAGAAAAAATAGACACAGCTTTATTTGCAAAACATCTCCTATCTAAATGACCATTCGTGCCAATTGAGAGATAAAGCACCTGTAGTTCATAGTTTTGAGCAGCTGGGGGCGGTGTTGGGTTTGCGGCTACTAAACTTATTGATAAACGCAGTTATTTACACACAAAATAGGACAAAAATGTGTCATAAAGCCTGAATGATTGTCAGAGTAAAACTAAAAATCCCAGACTACACTCCCATCTAAAGCATGCGTACTAACTCAACCTGATAATCTCAAACTTATTTGGCTTCTTCTCCTGCAAGGGTTGCGGCCGGACCCCCTCTTCGGTCTCCCCCACCAGCTCCTGCGCCTCGTTCTCATTCCCCGCCTGCCCCCCCTGGCCTGTGTCCCCCCCTCCTGTCTGTCTATCCTTGGGACACTCCCCGTTGTAGGTCTTCACGTAGTCCTCCACGCGCCAACCGCGGAACTCCTGCGGCTCGGAGCACTTGAGGCCCGTGTAGGCCACGCCGGGGTGCAGCTTGAGCCAATAGATCAGGTAGTGGATGTTGTAGTCGCAGATCCACGGGTTGTTGCCAAGGGAGAGCTTCCGCAGGAAGTAGAGGTCCTCCAGGACGCCGTAGTGGAAGTAATGGAGGCTGTTGTTGGACAGGTCAAGCTCGCGGAGGTACAGCAGGCCTGCGAACGCACCTAGGGCAGGACAGTGACATGTTAGTGGACACCTTGAACCGTCTTGGCCGGCGCTGTCCTTTGTAGGAACCTGAGAAAATGTCTCGGACGTTGGCGGGAAGCAAATGCGTGAAAGGACAGCTCGGAGCGTTTCCTGCTGTGCGCCGGCCTCGGTTTAGCTTCCATCTGGCCGAGGAGGGACAGGAAACATGGGAATACGAAACGGAACGATTAAAGCTTCAACTTGCGGCCCGTGGGCCAAGTCTGGTACGCGAATGACACCAAACCAGCCTCATGTAAAAGATCGTTAATTCGCGTTGTTTTCTCAGTTGGTCCTTCAAAACAACTGATCTGTTGCCTCAAATAGAAAATATTTGACCAGCTTTTTTTTTTCTATTTGGTCCTTAAAAACAGCAGAGCAGTCCTGTCATGTAGAGGATCTTTGACTAGTTTGCAATTGGTCCTTAAAAACAACAGAGCAGTCCTGTCATGTAGAGGATCTTTGACTAGCGCTTTACTGTAGAGCAGTTCTGTCATATACAGGATCTTTGACTAGTTTGCAATTGGTCCTTAAAAACAGCAGAGCAGTCCTGTCATGTAGAGGATCTTTGACTAGCGCTTTACTGTAGAGCAGTTCTGTCATATACAGGATCTTTGACTAGTTTGCAATTGGTCCTTAAAAACAGCAGAGCAGTCCTGTCATGTAGAGGATCTTTGACTAGCGCTTTACTGTAGAGCAGTTCTGTCATATACAGGATCTTTGACTAGTTTGCAATTGGTCCTTAAAAACAGCAGAGCAGTCCTGTCATGTAGAGGATCTTTGACTAGCGCTTTACTGTAGAGCAGTTCTGTCATATACAGGATCTTTGACTAGTTTGCAATTGGTCCTTAAAAACAGCAGAGCAGTCCTGTCATGTAGAGGATCTTTGACTAGCGCTTTACTGTAGAGCAGTTCTGTCATATACAGGATCTTTGACTAGTTTGCAATTGGTCCTTAAAAACAGCAGAGCAGTCCTGTCATGTAGAGGATCTTTGACTAGCGCTTTACTGTAGAGCAGTTCTGTCATATACAGGATCTTTGACTAGTTTGCAATTGGTCCTTAAAAACAGCAGAGCAGTCCTGTCATGTAGAGGATCTTTGACTAGCGCTTTACTGTAGAGCAGTTCTGTCATATACAGGATCTTTGACTAGTTTGCAATTGGTCCTTAAAAACAGCAGAGCAGTCCTGTCATGTAGAGGATCTTTGACTAGCGCTTTACTGTAGAGCAGTTCTGTCATATACAGGATCTTTGACTAGTTTGCAATTGGTCCTTAAAAACAGCAGAGCAGTCCTGTCATGTAGAGGATCTTTGACTAGCGCTTTACTGTAGAGCAGTTCTGTCATATACAGGATCTTTGACTAGTTTGCAATTGGTCCTTAAAAACAGCAGAGCAGTCCTGTCATGTAGAGGATCTTTGACTAGCGCTTTACTGTAGAGCAGTTCTGTCATATACAGGATCTTTGACTAGTTTGCAATTGGTCCTTAAAAACAGCAGAGCAGTCCTGTCATGTAGAGGATCTTTGACTAGCGTTTTACTGTAGAGCAGTTCTGTCATATACAGGATCTTTGACTAGTTTGCTATTGGTCCTTAAAAACAGCGGAGCACTCCTGTCACATAAAGGGTCTTTGACTGGTTTTTTGTAGGTCCTTAAAAGCAGTAGAGCGATCCTGTCATGCGGAAGAATCTTTCCTTCTATTTTAGTTTATGATTTCATTTACGATATTAATAATTGGTGAGTCAAAGAGAAATGGAGTGCTGTGCCGTCAGGGCAGCATTTCATGTTTCACCAGAGTATTTAACCTGGAATGCTGAACATAGTTTGTATGGAGTGCTCTATATCGTAGCGAAGGAAAGCGTCCCAAACAGGAGATAACGGCCACAAATAGCTTTCCCGGGGTGGGATTATTTCCTCAGACATGCTGATGAACACGAGCAAAGGCTTTCATTTCCTTGCCGTAAACATCATTAGCTTTCAGCCTCCCGGCGGTGCCCTGGAAAAGATAAGACCCGTGCCGGAGACTGGAACTAAGCACAATCATTTTCCCATCGATGAACGCTGGTGTTGTCTCTGTATTTCTACAAAAGCGCTCGCCTGTGTCGATGTGGTTCAGGCCGCTGCTGCTGAGGTTGAGCAGCTTGAGGTCTTTGGACAGCAGGAACTGCTTGGGCCTGAGATGTTTGATGTTGTTTCCGGAAAGATCCATCTTCACGATGTCGGAAGGCAGCTCGGGCGGGATGTTGGTCAGATCTGTAGGAGAAGACGGAGGAGTGGTATTGTGAATTACTGCTCCGAGATCCCGTGCAATAACTGCGCAGTAAACCTGTGGTTTATTCAACACGTACACAGCTGAGGAGAGTAAATCATGTATAATTTGCATATCATTAAAACCACCTTATTTTTACACCTGCTCTGCTCTTGTGCACCGGGGAGTGGCTAAAATGCAACCGAGTCAAGCGATTGTGACCCCCAAAAAGCCTTTGTCAACACAAAGGGCAGGCGGCGTTACGACAACAGGAAATGTGAACGTGCTCCACAGTCCCTGCCTTCTTTGAAGCTGTTTTGTCCATTTTGGCAGCGTCTCAGGCTCCCACCGGCCGCATCGGAGTCAGCAGGGATCCGCCTCGTCCGCCTCGTTATCTGTTTTCAAGATGTTGCGTGGGTTGCGTGTGCGACACTTTGACTCTCCTGTCGTGTTGCGAGGCGTTTCCAAGGTTTCAGGTAGCCGCTAATGCACGGAACAGTGGTTCTCACCAGCAGAACATAACAGCAGAAACGCCCGTTTGTGGTATCAGTGGAAGCGTCTTCACGTGCGATGAACAGAACCTTAAGTCTCTTATAAATGAGGCTCAGTTGAAAAATTGAGGCTCAGAGCTAACTTTTGGCATGGAGCCAACTGTGTTTTGTTGCGTCAATAGCTACTTCAAAGTTGAGGAGATGCAGCTGTAAATGAATTTGACCTTTGTAAACACCCGCTAACTTCAACCACGTGGGGAACCGCACTTCAGGTCTTTTTGCTGATGAATTCTTGCTCTCTTTCTGTTTGTTTTCTTTTTCTTCTTTGACCGTAAAACTTCTTTTTACCTCATTTTTAAAGCAGAAGTCGCTTGCCTACTGATATGTGTTGAAAACATCAGCCTCTTCAAAGGTACTACAGCTGAGGGGGTGCAAATGTTTGTCCTGCTAACTTTCCCCACTTGTGGAACTTCACTCCAATCATTTTCCACCAGTATTGTATGTTGTTTTTCTTCCTCAACAAATGTTTTTTAATTCAAAAATGAACTGGGGTTTAAAAATTATGACCCATTGCTCTCCAAAGGTACCACAGTAAAGGGATTGCAGATGCATGGACCCGCTAACCTCACATATTTCTGGAACCAAACTCCAATCATTTTCCACCAGTCTTCTACGTTGTCTGGGACTTTTTTCAACAAGCAATATGCCAAACTTGGCTCTTTGGCTATGTTTAATTTCAAATATGTTAGGATGGAGGTTCCAAGCTAACTTTTAAAAACACAAGCTTCCTGATTTCTGTTCAAAAATATGAACTATTACCCCCTTCAAAGGTACTAAAGTTGAGGGGATGCAGACATACAGACATGCTAACATCACCTACTCGTGGAACCTCATTCCAATTGTTTTCCACCATTCTTGTATAATGCCCAGGAATTTTTTCAACAAACTTTGACATTTTTTTAAAGTAAAAAATTGACCAAACTTGGCTCTTTTGCTCTTGTTAGCACAAATACTGTATGTTAGAAAGGAGGCTCCAAGCTAACTTTTTAAAACGCATTCCACCAGCCTACTGATACTTGTTAAAATACATGAATGGCAACCATCTTCAAAGGTAGCGACGGTTGAGGGGATGCAGATGGATAGACCCGCTAACGTCACCTACCTTTGGAACCTCTCTCTGATCATTTTCCTTAGTACTTTGTATTTTTTAATCAAAACTTGATATTGTTTTTGGTCGCAAATGGGCCACATTTTGCCTTCTGTTTGTTTATATTTCACACTAACTACTGTATTTGAAACACAAGGCAAAAATAGACCCCTTAAAAGACTCACTTTAATCATTTTCCATAGTACTGTACTTTACTGAGGTACATGTACCCTACAGGTACGCAGTAAGGGGTATGTGAATAGAAATGAAACATGACTTGTCGACACTGAGATGTACGTAATGTGCTGCAACGTCACACGTGAACAGCCACAGCCGGTAGTGTTACCGCTTGTTGTCGCCTGTCAGTCCCAGAGTTGCATTGCAAAAAGCTCAAGAATAAATTATGTGTTTGTTTGATTTACCGTTCAGGTTAGATTTTATTTTGTTTAATTTGTAGGGGGTTGTGGTTGAAAGGTACTTTTGTTCCCAATGTGAGGTGAAAGAAAAAAGGGTAAAAATATAGCATACAGTCAACGTGTGAGAACAAAGAAGGTGCGTTCAAGGACTGTGGGACAAATCTCTGCTCGCATTAAGTATTTTAAAATATGAAAAAAATGGGTGATTTTGGGTGAAAATAATTATATTACCTATATAGTTGTCTATATCTACTGGATATATTATTTAATATATATAATATAATTGTATATATTATAAAATATTATATAATATAATAAGGAGAATGGGATAAACAATATTAGCGTATTTACAAATAGTGTGTAACAATACGGCGACTACTAAGTAAAGTACCTGCGATTAATTGTGAGTTAACTATAGACAAAGTGCGATGAATCGCTATCAAATATTTTCATCTATTGACAGTCCTGGTTTCGTCGTGTGGTTTATGTGTGCAGGAGTAGGGGGTAGATGGTATCTGAAGGGGAACACGATTGTGAAGGGTTCGGGGACGGGATGGTACCATAAAGCGTGACTATGTCTGGATGCAGAAATGCATTTGCTCATCGTCCCACCTCGCACTAATACATCATTTCCTCTTGCATACCCATGATGCCTACACTGCTTGGCAGGTTTACATGCAAAATAACAGCCTCTGTGTCAGGAAGCCCAAGAACACCAATCCCACTCCATTAGCATGACATCCAGGTCTATAAGTTATCACCGTATTTATATCGCTACAGTGAGAAGGACACAAGTTCCCAACGGATGCAAAAACCTCAATACTTCTCGCCCTTTCTGCACGATCATGTATTCTTGTCTAATACTGGGGTTCATTTCAATAAATGTTCCTAAGTCAGCTGCTTTACTGTAAACTATTGCAAGCGTGTGACTCAGGGCTCTTCTGTAACTTCCATGACAATTCCCTGCTCTGATCTCCACTGGGAATGACGCGGAGCCCTGAAATGTGCTGCGGTTCACCTCAGAGAAGCAGCCCTCAAACCGCAGGGGTGGCGCCGTTTCGACTCCAGGGAGGAGAAAGGAGGACACGGAGATAGGAAAAAAGCGACGCTAACTTTTCTCTGGTCTTGTGTGAAAGGAAAGCGTGTTCCAAATTTGTCCACCCCCATGTGGGCTTGGTTGCCAAGCTTGCCAGTCTCTCAATTTGGACCAGTGCTGCTTGTTGAATTGAGGCTCAATTTGCCGTGCTTCTTACACGGCAAAGCCTAAAGCACCACTGGGTTTATTTTGTGAGAAGTATGAGACGCTAACCATCCAGCAGGTCCCAAAGCTGAGGGGATGCAGATGTATCGATCCACTAACTTTACCCACCCAGGGAACCTGACTCCAACAATTTTCCACCGAGGTCGAATTTCACTACACATTGTTCTTTTTTTGTCCGCAATAAAAATAGAGCTAAGATTTCAAGATTAAAATCAAAAATTTACCTTCGACTTAGGCCAAAGGGCGCACAAGTCCCCCGTTTTTATAGCAGTCTCGGGCAATGCCTGTTACTACGGAATTAGCTGAGATTTCGAAAAGCAAGTCAGACATTTACAACAGTAACGTTGTGCATTTATGAGAAAATTTTCTGTAGTGGTACAGTAAAGTCGTCTCTTTGAGAGAATAAAAGTCTTAACTTGACTTTGCAGGCATTCCCTGAGACAGCTATGAAACAGGGGGCCTTCTGTGGAGGGTGCGGGGCACGTGAGGGCACCGGTGAGATGACGCTAATCATAATGCTAACCCAATATAATCTGTCTGTTTTATTCTGGTAAAATTAGGACTTTTTGTCGGTAAAATGTTTTCTTGTTCCATCACGACTTTTTTACTGGTAATATTATGACTTTTGGAAAATGTAGCATATTTCTGCAGGCAAGGAAGGAAACTTTCCTCTGGCTTCAGACAGTGAAACAGAACAGTTGGGCACAAACAGATTAGGTTAGCATCATCTCACAAGGCCCCCCGTTTCATAGCTGTCTCTGGCAATGCCTGTAACCTGAAGTTACCACTTTTATTCCCGCAAGGATACGTTCCTCTCGTAATATTACAAGCTTTTTTCTCGTAAACGCTATTGTCGTAAATTTACGACTTCATTCTCCAAAATCTCTGATGATTTTAATACTCTGCTGTAACAGGCATTGGCAGAGACAGCTATAAAATCAGGGGTGTAAGGTTATATTACGACTTTTTTTCCTCAACTTTTTTCTGGAAATCTGAGATAAAAAAAAAAAAAAGGCCCTAATACTGCGTCATTTTAATGACTTGATTGGCTCTGTAAGTAAATTTGTATCGGCAGGCTCTCATAATTGGCCGGTCCATGATCGTTGTTGTGGTCAGTGATCGACGGTCCATCCATCCGTCGTCTTTCTTCTTTGGTTGATAAATTTGGGCTAACACCCGCCCAAAGGTACCGAAGTTGAAGGGATGCAAACCAAAAGACCTGCTAACTTCACCCACTTGGGGGAACCCCACTCCGGGCCTTCTCTGCTAGTCTTTGTAGGTCAGTCCAGCATGTTTTCTTTGACGTTTTTTTTTAGTCGAAAGCGTTGCTCTCTTCTCGTTTATTTCAGTTTCTACTGCAGACCATTTTAGCAGCAAAGTATTTTTTGCCAGTGCAGAATGCTTAGGATGAAATTCAGCATTCTATAAATAAGGTTATCATGCCCGCTGTGCATTAGCGGCGAAAGAAGCAGCCACATGGGCAGCTTACAAGTCAGATAGAGACTCCATTCACCAGTCCGACTGTAGAAATGGTCGGAAAATATGCTAAATATCTCCCGGGACCGTTTGCCTGACACACACGGCGCATTGTGACGGGTCCGTCTAGACGATGTTCGGTGAAGAACGACGTGAAAGATGTTTGTCTCGGATAAAAGTCTATCTGTTCAGTTCTGCGCCCGGTTCGGAAGTTGCCAAGCCATATCTGGAAATGCAACCCAGAACAATTTCTTAGATAAAAGATAATTGAAAACACGCATCCACAACCAGATGTTGGCCAATTGGACTGCCTGCTTCCTCTTCGTTTCTCATCTTTTTTTCACTAGTTCTGGCCCGTTTCCATCTTTCCTGTATTCTTCTGGCCAGGCGGGTTTTTAAAACAAAAACAGATTTACTACTTCCTCTCTTCCCCCAAAAAAGTTATTAAGAGCCATGGTAATCTGTTTCTTCATCCGTAAAGTTTACTTTGGTCTAGATGAGTTGTTTTATGATGGTGGGGGTAAAACAAAAGTCAAGTTGGAAGTTCCCACCTTTGTTGCTGCAGTCCAGCAGGGGTTTGGGGAACATGTAGGTGTGGCACATGGATGTCGCCATTGGCTTTTTGATTATGGGCGGCTGTGGCCGAGTCCCCTCCACCTGGTTGTCCCCTGCACACAACGAGTCCACGTTCAGCTTCTTCAGCTTCTGGCCCCTCAGCCAAAGGGGCTCCGCGCACTTGGCGTAATTGCCCAGGTTGCGGTTGGTAGGCACCTGCAGGGTCCTAATCAGGCTGTCCATGGGGCAGTAACAGCTCCAGGGGTTGTCATAGAGACGGAGGTAGGTGAGGCGGGGCATGGGGAGGAGGACCTCGTCCGAGGCCGTTTTCAAGCTGTTGTGTTGCAGGAGGAGCGTCCTGAGTTTGGATAAACCACTGAAGGCTCGCTCCTCCACCATGGAGATGTCATTCTGCTGGAGGTCCAGGCTCTTTAGTTGGGTGAACTGGGAGAACATGTTGTCCCTCAGAACCTAGAGCAGGGATTTAGACGGATATTACTACATCTAAAAAACATGCCAGTCAAGAGTTTATAGTTTCAACTGTTAAAGGCTGCATTTTCAGACATTCCTTTGATCCCAGCCCCCTGTGATGCTCCACAGATGTTCAAGATGGCAACAACTCAGCTTTATTTTGGGTCATAGCGAGAGGTCATATCCACTGACAGCACGGAAATGAGTCTGGAGATCTTCATTAGCGACAAAAAGACAAGCAGCGGCTTGTATCTGACTGCAGCAGGTGCTACGTGTCTTGTGTCTCGCAAAGAACTGCCTGTACTTGCCTGGATTTTATTCCTGGCCAGCAGCAGGTGGTGGATATCTTTGGGCCAGTCCTGCATCACGTTGGTCAACTGTCTATCTTGGCAGTCCAGGTACTTCTCCCCTGCCTCCAAGTACTCCTTACACTCCTGGGTTTGCCGCCTCACAACGCCGGCCCTGCCCTTGCCCCGCGTACGCCCCCACTCGGGATTTCCATCGCGGGGCTCGGCCAACCGGAGAAGCAGCAGGAGGCACAGGGCGGCGAGGAGACGCATGGTGGATGGCGGTCAGGTCGGGCTGAGAATGCGGATGATGATGTCACAGCTGGAAAATAGAGAGCAGGATGTCAGTTTGGGGCAACCAAACGTCAACATGCTGTGTCCACTGTTCATAGTTCCTATTGTTGTTGCCGCTGTACTACCTACCCAGCATGCTTTGCGGGCATTTGGAATTAACAGGTTTATTTAAAGTTCCGTGTTATGTTTAGCGCTTAGTTGTTGTTTACCACTCACGCAGTAGAAGTTCATTTATGTGTTGCGTTAACTTGCTGTGGATGTGTTTTTTCCGTTGCATTGTGAGCAAGTATGATGTTCTACTTGATGTACATTTTTTAACCCAATGACAAGGCATCCGTACACTCTTGTACGGCGTTGACTCCCATTACAACCATGGATTTTTTATTCATTGTCATTTTTTCTCCTCATAAATACTGAATAAATCTGTGAATAAATCCTCTATGTGGATGGAAAACATATTCCATATTTTGTGTTTTCATTTGGAAAAATATATGCCTGCACTTTTTCCCTTTGGGACCCATTTAGTCCCATTAAATCCACCTATTTTTCATATACAGCGTATCTCTGCATGTTTGCGATTCGGCAGCCGTGAATTATGATATATTTTTCCCACAGAAAACACAACTCATTCACGAGAAGTCGGTAATAATGTATAACTACGCTGCGCTTCGTCCTCAGGCATCTAGGGTGTGGTCTCACGATGTCATCCCAGGGTTTGTCATCACACATAAATTATATCATTGTTCAAAAGCTTTCGCGATTAAATGAAACACTAATGTAATGAAATAAATCATAAAAATGCATGTACACGCTTTCATCTTATACCTCTCTCATGAGTATTTTTTCTTCACCGTGTTTGGAATATCAAGCTGTGATTACATGTTGTTCGGTAGACTACAACGTTAGTGTGACTACGGTGCCATCGTGTGGTGGAAAATATGAACTGCACGTTACTTTGCAGCATCATCTTGGGGCCAACAATGCCATCGTGTGGTGGAAAATATGAACTGCACATGTTACTTTGCAGCATCATCTTGGGGCCAACAATGCCATCGTGTGGTGGAAAGTATGAACCGCTACAGTAACTGGATGACATCATACACGTCCATCGCATGGGCTCATCTTCATCGTTCTTATCCGATTTATTGAAATATTGACTTGTTTACCTGCTTATAAACATCATAACATGGCACACACCAAATCTGTTTGCAAACTATCATCTAGTATCCACGGTTCTGACTTGGGCTCATTTGGTCAAAGTCTATCAAGTGACTTCTTCCCCCAATAGCCGACTTCCGGACTTTTTTAGTTGGTCCCGTCATGATGGACATTCTCCACCAGAGGCAAATGTAGCAAAAGTGAATATGGCCCATTTCTGAGTGAGTTTTAGGAGCTGCGGGTTCCGGAACATCAAAATATTGACATTTTTGCCGGTTTCGAACCATCAGCAAATTTTGGTGCGTTTTTGTGCATGTTTAGTACCCCAAACCTGCGATCACAAAGTGAGAGGATTGATATGTAGTATCAATGACATTATTTTACATGTTTATGTCATCAGGTTTCATTGATCATGTTTTTTGGGCTACAGAAGCACTCAGCAGTCCAGCCGGCGTAAAAACCCACACTAAGGTGAAAATAAGTTAGTGTATAAGTTAGTCTATTATTAGTTAGGCAAGCGGTATCGATTATGTAGACGTGGCTTAAGGAAAACACCTCCTCTAGCCTGCTAGCCTCTAGCTCTTGCCTGACGACCAGGGTAAAGGCTACACCGTGACTCAGTTTCCATCTGTTGAAAATATTTCTATACGGTAGCGTTGCGTAATTCAGAGTGACCATTTTGGGACCTCAGGGTAAAACTTGTACGATCATCCCGCGTTCATAGCGGTGAATTGCTTCCAGTTAGCCTCAAATGTGACAAGCCAAAAACTTACCACTTCCACACGGAATGCGAGGAAAGCCTTTTTTCCCACTCTTTCATGTCAGATGTGCCACGGCTGACTTCCTGACTTTATGCAATGTTAAGGTAACGACGTCACGTAAGGTAATGTCTCCTCAATGTTTGGTGTCGTTTGGTTTACTGCCGCCTAGTGACCAGAATACTACAGACCACTTATATTTGTTTTGACTTAATAGATCATACTCTACCACCAAACAGCCATCATTTATTATTTCTTAAAACCTGCCCTAAGGCTCCTCAAAGGTTCATTGGTAATTGATTCTGTAGCTGATACACCCATGGTGCTTAATGGTAAAATAAGTGCGTCAACTGTACCAATCCGCAGCCTTCCCGTTGTGCAGCTTTACAGTTTCACACAGTGGAACAAGCCCGTCAGCGCGGATGGTCCTTGTGTGCGAATAGTAGACAGAAACAGCTGAGAATGGATGCGGGGATGCATTTTCCGTTCCACTAGACAGTCAATCACCTCAATGAGGTCACTTGTCAAAAATTGCTGTGAGCCCCGATTGCACTATTAGGTCTGTAGGTGGACTCAGATGGCAGATCCTGTTTTTGGAACCGTTATCACGCTTTTAGCTCTATATGCGTTTTTAGTTGTGGAACTTTTCCAAGCCAGATCGTGTTGCCATCACAGCTGTTTACATTGCATTCCCATCACACCCAATGCGGTTCACCCTCACGCCCACACCGGCTTAAATTAGCCATGGCAGGCTAGTATTACTGTCCCTTTCTCCTTTGTGTAAACATTTTGCTCGGTTAGCTTAAAATAGCGTCCAAAGAAGTGTCACTGTGGCGCAATTGGACCTATAACACATGGCCTGTAGACAGTTCGCAGTTTTGTGACGTGTTTAGTATCCTTTGCTAGCATACATGGAACACAACACCCGGCATATTCGTCTTGCTTGATGGCGGCCATGTTTTTCAACCAATCTTGCCCAAATTTTACACACACGTGCTTATCAGTCGCCGAAATGGGCGTACCAAATTTTGTACTGATTCCGTTAAACACCATGAAGTTACGGTAGGTTCTTTGTATAAAATACATTGAGCAGTGTGAGAAATGTCAAATCATGTCAACAGATGCAACTTTGCCACTTTTTTCAGTATTTTATAAAGCCGCACAGGAAGATGTATTTATATTTTAAAAAAACTTGTTATATAGATGAAAACGCCAATTATTAGTATCAACTTAGTATCAACGTTTTTTTTAACCCCATTTTTGCTCTTATTTTTTAAATGTCCTAAATATTTAAACTTTTTTTTTAAATAATCTTCGTACATTTTCTTTTCTTAATACCATTACTGTATTGCCATAATATTTTGACCATTTCCACATAAAAAACTTTTTCCTCAACATCCATTTTCTTCCGCTTATCCGAGGTCGGGTCGCGGGGGCAGCAACCTAAGCAGGGAAGCCCAAACTTCCCTCTCCACGGCCACTTCTTCCAGATCTTCCCAGCGGATGCTGAGGCGTTCCCAGGGCAGCTGAGAGACATAGTCTCTCCAGCGTGTCCTGGGTCTTCCCCGAGGCCTCCTACCGGTTGGACGTGCCCTGAAAACCTCCCCAGGAAGGCGTTCGGGAGGCATCCTAACCAGATGCCCGAGCCACTTCATCTGACTCCTCTCAATGCGGAGGACCAGCGGTTCTACTCCGGGTCTCACCCGGATGACAGTGCTCCTCACCCTATCTCTAAGGGAGAGCCCCGCCACCCTGCGGAGAAAACTCATTTCGGCCGCTTGTATCCGCCATGTTGTCCTTTTGGTCACTACCCAAAGCTCATGACCATAGGTGAGGGTAGGAACGTAGATCGACCGCTAAATTGAGAGCTTTGCCTTTCAGCTCAGCTCTTTCTTCCGCATCACTGCAGACGCCGCACCAATCCGCCTGTCCATCTCGCGTTCCATCCTTCCCTCACTCGTGAACAAGACCCCGAGCTACCTAAACTCCTCCACTTGAGGCAGGACCTCATCCCCAACCCGGAGATGGCACTCCACCCTTTTACTGGCGAGAACCATGGACTCGGATTTGGAGGTGCTGATTCTCATCCCAGCCGCTTCACACTCAGCTGCGAACCGATCCAGTGAGAGTTGAAGGTCACTGCTCGATGAAGCCAACAGGACCACATCATCTGCAAAAAGCAGAGATGGAATCCTGCGGCCACCAAACCAAAACCCCTCAAGGCCCTGGCTGCGCCTAGAAATTCTGTCCATGAAAGTAGAGAACAGAATCGGTGACAAAGGGCAGCCCTGGCAGAGTCCAACCCTCACAGGAAACGGGTCCGACTTATTGCCGGCAATGCGAACCAAACTCTGACACCGGTCATACAGGGAACGGACCGCCTGGATTAGGTGGTCCGATACCCCATTATCCTGGAGCACTCCCCACAGTATTCCCCAAGGAACACGGTCGAATGCCTTCTCCAAGTCCACAAAACACATGTAGACTGGTTGGGCAAACTCCCACGCACACTCAAGGACCCTGCCAAGAGTATAGAGCTGGTCCACAGTTCCACGACCAGGACGAAAACCACAATGCTCCTCCTGAATCCGAGATTCGACTATCCGGCGGATGCTCCTCTCCAGAACCCATGAATAGACCTTACCGGGGAGGCTGAGGAGTGTGATCCCACTATAGTTAGAACACACCCTCCGGTCCCCTTTCTTGAAAAGCGGGACCACCACCCCGGTCTGACTGAAAAATAACATTATTTTTTAAAGTTTATTCTTGTAAAATTGCAACTTTTTTGTTTGAATATTTGGACTTTATTCTTGTAAATTTACAGCTGTATTTTTTTTGCCACTTTTTTTACCTTATCACCATAATATTTTGACTTAATATTAAAAGGTTTTTCCGCAATGCAATATTCCAAAAATGACATCTTTTTGGTTTTTGTTTTTCATTTTATCCATTCATTCACTTCAATGCAGCTTCATTAGGGGATATGCTGGAGCCTATCCCAGCTGACTGCGGGCGAGAGATGGGGTACAACCTTGGACTGGTCGGCAGTCAATCAAAGGGTCATAATATTACGAATATTATAATATTACTTAAAATATATATTTTAATCTAATACTGCTAAAATGGCTACAATTGATTTTTTGCTGTTTTGTGACTCTATTATATTTTTAGAATATGTCACGGGCATAAACGTACCGCAAATGGTCCCTGTGCCATGTTTTGGACACCACTGGTGTTCCGGTTCAAAGAGTAGAAACGTACAAGAGCAAATGCACACAGAGATTAAAATGACTCTGCATGGCTAATCCCGTATTAGGCGACGATTACATGCAAACACAGCAAGCCAGCATGAGTAGCTTCCATGCTTCAGTTATTGGCTGCTAATTGTAAGACATTGTCTTTTTTGTGACATTTCTGACTCAAGGTAACGTGTACTCCTAACCGCGGGTGGGCCTATTCTGTCATTTAGTTCAGCTTTTAAGCCATCGGGATCGCTAAAGCATTTTTTCTCAAGCGCTATGTAACAAATGCAAATTTTTGGTGTAAAAGCAAAAACCCAAAGCAGATGTGTGGCCCCCACTGGAACATTACCATTCTGTCGCTGAGGCTATTTTGCACAAGTCAATTTATAGCTCAGTCCAATCATTTTACAGTACTCGCCGTTGGAGAAGAGTGAGACACATGCCGTGCGTGATGGTTCGTTTCTGTTCAGCAGACCGAAATAAAACAACAGACATCATCACTAGAAGGGGAAACACATATGGACAGTGCTTACATCTTTGAAAACCATTTTAAACCGGTGCGAGCACGTTAGGACAAAAATCACAGCGCAACAGTCTCAATGCCTCGCAAGGGTTCCGAGAAAACGGGTTCCCCGGAGAGTCCGTGTGTGCAGTCACTCAAAACGGGGCACCCTTTAGAACACAAAGGATACTTTGTTGCAGAAAGAAAGCCAAAGCAGAACTTGGGGAAAAAAGGGACCATAAAGGGGCTTTCTCTGGAGAACACAAAGAGTTTGAGGCCTTGCAGATTTTGTTGCAACTTCATTGGATCCTGCAACAGGAAGTGCAATAAGCTCTGCTGCTTCCTTTTTCTTTTCAGGCGTGTTCAATTGTGCAAATGGAAACTTGGAGACATGCTTAGAAGTTATATGTATTTAAAGTAGGGATGATTAAAAGATTTAATCGTGATTAATCACATTTAAAAAATCCATAGTTAACTTGTGATTAATCGCAGGTGAAAAAAGTTTTAAAAAATCTATAATAACTAGGTATAGATACTTTTTTCACCTCCATACTGCATTTTACCCTATTTTCTTTCACCTTACATTTGCTCCCAAATGCTGATACTGTATGGGGATGCATGAAGGTAAGATCTGTTGACCTTCATTAGTACTAATGTGCATATTTGTTGGTAGACAACCTGTCTGTTACTGGTGGGATGGTGGCTCTATATTCATTTAGTGTTTTTATACTGATGTTGTTCATGTCATAGTTTTACACACTATATAATAAATAGGATCAATTACATTGCTATAGAATATAATACACTGTATATAATGTGTTACTACTTCCTCAAACCACGGTGTGGGCCAAACAGGAATTGCGCAGTTAATCGCGCGCCAAAAATTAGTGCCGTCAAAGGAAACTTCCATTAATGCATTATTAACTTGTTATTAACTTTGACAGCCATAAATTAGGGGTGCATGATAATTATCGGATATGAGGGAATTACGATGTGATACCGATAAATCCATAACATAAAAAATAGCTCAGATGAGTTTTTAAAAAGCTCCAATGTGGCAAGATGACCTGTACTGTTCAGGGGCGAAAATACACAAAATACATTTTAAGGGAATTAATTGTTGTTTTACATGCAGAAAGCAATGTGCAATAGTTATAAATAGCAAATGAAATGGATAAATGAACGTTTAACAAGAAAGAAGGAAGCGAGGCAGTGAACTGAAGGGATTCTCTACCAGGCTACAAACTTTTGCATTCTGTGTGTATGCTAGCGGCCCCTCCTCCACCCATTGAGACAGTAGACTGTATGATTGACAGAAGGCCTCACTCCGTTCATGCCCTTGTGCTATGGAACAAACTCGCCAATGTGCTGAGTGAACCCTTTTCCTGGAGAGCATGAAAACAGACATGCATGAGCATGGCAACACACAGAAACAGGCAAAAAAACAGTTTGAAACCTGCAGAGACCCCCATTAACACCACAAAATTCAGTGTACCAAAGGGTTGTTACTTGTTATACTGTACGAGAACCGAGGCAAAAATTGTCAAAGCCCAAATCCAATTGTGCTCCGATCAATCACCCATGGATTGGTATCACACTATTGACAAATGCAGATCAATGCCGATCCGTATGTCTTCCAATCAGAAGTCTAAGCTAAGAACCCGGGAAATAATTGAATTCGTCGGACGAGATGAACAGAATTTCTCAGCGGTGGAAGACTGAGGGCTTTCTCACAAACCATCAGTTTACCAGTTCATGCTCAAAGACTTAGTGGGACACACACCAGTCAGACTAGACAGGACAGCTCTAGTCTGAGAGCTTGGTGCAAGATCCAGTCTATTTTACCTCGAATGCAGGAGGCAGGTCCAGACAGGCCTCATCCTGTCGTGTCAAATGACGATCCTTCAGGTATGAATGGGGTGCTAAGGAAGGTTATGCCACCCAAACGGAGCGTAGAGTGAAAAGCTGGAGGGTCATTGAACAAATGCTGCGTTTTTCCCCGCCCATCGGACGCTGAGAGTCTGTGGGAGTGTATGGAGCAGTGGGCTGGCCCGGAGACTTGACTTCTGCATGACGATTGGATGATACGTCCGAGGTGGAATCCCAAATGAGATAATCAAACACACAGACTTACGAGAATTATCTGCTTGAGGCTCGACTCCAGAACAACGGCCTTGGGCGTCCGGGCATTTTCAGATAGTCTTAGCGTCTCATTTCAGGCCACGCTCACATTGCAAGTCCATTCTGAATTTTTCTGCTCATATGTCACCTGCATCGGATTTTTTTATGTCGGCGTGATGGTACAATTCCGACAAACTCAGGCCTTGTTTGTATGTGGATATCAATCCCATCTTGCCTTCATATCTGAGGTACTGCGGTCTGAACGGTCAGGTTGCTTCTATCCGACCTGTATGTCATCTAAAGCTGTGGTTTTCCGTGCGAGAATTGCCGATGTAGGCAAAAGTTTTTCTTCTCATCTGAAAATGATTTTTTTGCAGCAAAGTTCTTTCCCACGCGGCGTCGTTTGCTTCACAAAATATCGACTCCCGCTGCACAAAATTCTTGAAAGCGCATTAAGAAGAGCACACACACTGCAGCTTTGACTTTCGTAAACGCACCGAAATGCGTGTGACATCGCGGTTTTGTGCATGCACGTCACTTTTCGGGCGCCCTGCATTCACATTAACAAGTCACATATTTTTGCTAATGTGAGCGACCGTGTAAAAAATCGGATTTTAACAAAAAAATCTGCATTAGGTGTCATACCCTGCGGTGTGAACATAACCTTGGGGAACCACGGGGAAGTGTAGAGTGGATTGTTCCACTGCACGAAACTGGATGGTCATTGGATAAATGCTGGGCTTTGTCCTGCCCATCGGGCGCTGAGTATCTCTGGGGGTCTATGGGGCAGTGGGCTGGCCCAGACACTCGGTTTCTGGATGATGATTGGATGATCTGTCCAAAATGAGTGAATCAGCAATCTGGAAGTATAAACCTCCACACAGCATTTTCCAAGTTTTTCATTCCGTTGTTCTGAACCGATCCCCAGCGACTTTGTCTTTCTTAAAAACGACTAGGAACCAAGGGTAGAATTACATATGAAGAAATAAACACATTTATGATGTGCTCCCCTTCCTTGAATGACCACTGACTTCCATACATACTGTATATTTTGAGAGAGAGGACCCTGAACGCATCCCGAAGCACCAAATTGAGAACAGCTTTGTTCGTTTCCGCGACTGACTCCAGAAAAAAAGACAGCGGCGTTGAGAGAACATGCCTTCCATGTGTTCCCCTTGTTTTGGCTTAGCTCATGTAAAATACTTATGATATGTAGGCCTCCCCAACAACCCCCACCTCGTCGGGTTTCATGGCTGAGGCTCTAATGCGCCCAAAACCCTCCAACATCTGGATTTTGTCTCGAGTGGGAAAGCGGCGTTCATTCTAACCATTCATCAATGACTCAGCAGGCGTCATGGGTACCAGCCCGGTGCGAGGGTGATGAAAATGTCGGACACCCGGGCGGACCTCAGGGTTGTGTTGGACCTTCTAATCCACACATTAGTACCGAGAGATCTCCTTTGTGGTGCATTTGCTGAACCAGCAGGAATGGAAGTATATGAGCCCAACTAATCAGCACGCAATGCGGGTTGAGCCCCCGCCCCTCTGCTCTTGTCTCTTCCAGGGGGAAACCACATATGGATGGAATTTTACTCACACAGGGGGTATTGCTCCCCTCGCTAAGCTGCTGTGTACATTTAGCTGCACAAACAAGACTGCTAAAAAGGTTACGTAACACAGCTGACACCATGTTCATATCGCCAATAGCGATGGCTTTGTTTACTTCAAACATTCTTTCAAAGAAAATGCACCATTTTGGTGGTGGTGGGGTGGGCAACATGGGACCGGATACTAATAAAATAATAATAACTATTTTTATTGCTATTAATATTGTTACGCCCAAGAACTACATAACTGGTGTAGTGACACCTCACCACACCACACCGGCTAGTGACTAGCTTCACCACACACTAGCTCACAATGTCTCAGGCCGCTAGAACAAAGTAACACTACATATCAGAGCTGCCACCTTTTTGTTTTGGAGTCTGGAAAAGTTAGTGCTACATGTAGCACGTGTCTCTGCTGTATGTTGTTATGTAAAATCAATGTACCCGGGAAGAAAATAGGTTAAGTACTACATGTTATCCTGAATAAAACCTCATTGGGGGTATTTTAAAAGCTTTCTAGGCGGAATAGGTGCGTCCCGTTTACGTGCATTAATTAGCTGCCTCTTTTAAGCTTCCTCACATTAGGATTGTTGATGAACTTCCAATAAAAAGTGCCGTTTTCTGCAGGGTACACTTTTTTTCATCAACATGTCCGAAAAGAAGTAGGAAGAAGCAGAGCTGATAGTTTGTTCACTTTCTGTTTTAAACATGTACCATTTTCTAACGGGGGAGGGGGGGGGCTAAGCATGTGCAATTGTTGAAGTTAATAGTTTGTTGATTTATTCAGTCATAAAGATTAACAACTAAATCGAGGAGCAAGACAGGCAACCATACAATTATTATTTAAGAATAACCATAACAGCCAACAACAATCAGCAGCAACAATGAAACATAAAAGACAAGTAAAAGACAGTAATTGTAAAACACAGGAAGAAAAAGGGGGGTTTAGGTGAGTTTCAGGAGGGGACAGGTCAAGTGTGAGTGTGGCTTCAGCCGCATGGATCTTGGTCTTTTGTGCGCGAGACAGGATGCAGGCTTCAGAGGTGGAGCTTACATCAGCACAAACTGGGTCATAGCCCCATTGAGAGCACTAAAGTCTTTATGTGCATGCTTTTGTTGAAAAAAATGCACACAAAGATGCACGAGTGCACCCTTTTCCTCACTGGAATGTCATACCTGTCCGGGGTGGGAATCTGGCTCGCGATCCTGCAGATCACCGGTCGGTCCCGCGTCCCAGGCTCCTAATCCTGACATGAGCGCTGCGTCCGAGCCAAGAACGTCTGCCTCTAAACTTCAAGTAGCCAGAGTGAAGAAGGCTGCGCTCTCTCTTTCTCCCTCTCCCTCTCTCTCTCCAGGAGAAAGCTAATTGTCAGAGGGGCCACATGGTGGCTGTGTGTGGTTTAGTGTTACACGGTCCGTAACGCACACAAGGACACGGAGGAGGGTCTGCACTCGCTTCCCACCTTCATAAACATCCCAAGCTGCCTTCCCAGGACATAGTGCTTCCAGGTCTGATGCTGCGTGGGAAAGGCCCATAGTGATGTAATCCATGCAGAAAAGACGGCTTTACTAATGTCAATATTTGTTTATTTTACTGGAAAGTACTTACTTTCGAGGACCACCGCAGCCCGTTTAGGCAGGGAGCCTTAATGTATGCCCCTTGTTTGTGCATAGTTGTCACAGCCCTGCTATTATGTTGGGTGTATTTATCCACATTGGCTTATATGATGGGTACTTAAATATGGAGTGAACAAAAGGTTCTCCTCCCATTCCGTGTGGAAGTGTTAAGTTTGTTGCTTCTTACAACTTCCGATCTTACTTCTGCATGCAATGCTGCTGCTATACCCACGGTGCTGTTCTCATCTGCATATACCATTCTTAGTCCCCAGGGTACATTTATATCTACATACAGTATTTAGTTTTGATCAGCCATCCATTCACCATAGTGTACATACCTGTGTGTGCATAGGTGTTGCAGTTTTAAGTACTGATTCTTACTTTGGTTCACTTTGCTGCGGAAACTTTCATTATCCTTCAAAGAACTAAACAATGCTTTTCCTATGATAAGTAAATAAACTTGGCATCTATCTACTCCATGTGGAATTGTGCAAGTGTAAACATGCGATGTTCCCTACACTAAAGAAAAACATTCTATTCTATTCTATTCTATTCTATCCTGCAATAGTGATGGTGACCCCAGTGCCTGCACATCCCACAAGTGGTTGTTTACATGTACGGATACACACATGGAGCCATCCAGTAATCACTTGCTCCTCTTGTGTTCCTTCCGCAGTGCATCAACAGTACCATATTAGGTCCACCATTGTGCTCCGTCCCCAATAGATTGTTTACTGCCAAGTCCTCTTACACGCCTTGAGGGCACTTCAGGTTGAAGTAAAGAGTCGGCGGAGGCCATGAAATGATTTACACGCCAGTTTTCAAACGCTAGAAGAGATCGTCTCAGCTTGCTGTCAAAAGACAAACAGTCGTCAGAAATGGAGGCTGAGATGTTAGCATTAGTCTTGTAATACCTCGTTGATCCTTTAGAGGCAGTGGTGAGTAGTAAACATGTGCGTATTCAGGGTCATCCCTCTTTTAAAAAATAATTATAGATTGCTGTTTTTTGATTGAATATGACTTATTGGTCAAACAAATAAATTAAGGCGACCCATCTCCATCACCCCGAGGACACTGCAGCCTGCTGAAGATGTAGGAAGTTTGTTCGCTCAGTGCTGCATGTTCTCTAATTAACCCATATCTTCCGTTTGGAAAGAGAATCGTACATATATTTGTGATTTACCAGTACCAAAAATTAGCAATACAACAACATGTGTGTAATNGGACTCGGATTTGGAGGTGCTGATTCTCATCCCAGCCGCTTCACACTCAGCTGCGAACCGATCCAGTGAGAGTTGAAGGTCACTGCTCGATGAAGCCAACAGGACCACATCATCTGCAAAAAGCAGAGATGGAATCCTGCGGCCACCAAACCAAAACCCCTCAAGGCCCTGGCTGCGCCTAGAAATTCTGTCCATGAAAGTAGAGAACAGAATCGGTGACAAAGGGCAGCCCTGGCAGAGTCCAACCCTCACAGGAAACGGGTCCGACTTATTGCCGGCAATGCGAACCAAACTCTGACACCGGTCATACAGGGAACGGACCGCCTGGATTAGGTGGTCCGATACCCCATTATCCTGGAGCACTCCCCACAGTATTCCCCAAGGAACACGGTCGAATGCCTTCTCCAAGTCCACAAAACACATGTAGACTGGTTGGGCAAACTCCCACGCACACTCAAGGACCCTGCCAAGAGTATAGAGCTGGTCCACAGTTCCACGACCAGGACGAAAACCACAATGCTCCTCCTGAATCCGAGATTCGACTATCCGGCGGATGCTCCTCTCCAGAACCCATGAATAGACCTTACCGGGGAGGCTGAGGAGTGTGATCCCACAATAGTTAGAACACACCCTCCGGTCCCCCTTCTTGAAAAGCGGGACCACCACCCCGGTCTGACTGAAAAATAACATTATTTTTTAAAGTTTATTCTTGTAAAATTGCAACTTTTTTGTTTGAATATTTGGACTTTATTCTTGTAAATTTACAGCTGTATTTTTTTTGCCACTTTTTTGACCTTATCACCATAATATTTTGACTTAATATTAAAAGGTTTTTCCGCAATGCAATATTCCAAAAATGACATCTTTTTGGTTTTTGTTTTTCATTTTATCCATTCATTCACTTCAATGCAGCTTCATTAGGGGATATGCTGGAGCCTATCCCAGCTGACTGCGGGCGAGAGATGGGGTACAACCTTGGACTGGTCGGCAGTCAATCAAAGGGTCATAATATTACGAATATTATAATATTACTTAAAATATATATTTTAATCTAATACTGCTAAAATGGCTACAATTGATTTTTTGCTGTTTTGTGACTCTATTATATTTTTAGAATATGTCACGGGCATAAACGTACCGCAAATGGTCCCTGTGCCATGTTTTGGACACCACTGGTGTTCCGGTTCAAAGAGTAGAAACGTACAAGAGCAAATGCACACAGAGATTAAAATGACTCTGCATGGCTAATCCCGTATTAGGCGACGATTACATGCAAACACAGCAAGCCAGCATGAGTAGCGTCCATGCTTCAGTTATTGGCTGCTAATTGTAAGACATTGTCTTTTTTGTGACATTTCTGACTCAAGGTAACGTGTACTCCTAACCGCGGGTGGGCCTATTCTGTCATTTAGTTCAGCTTTTAAGCCATCGGGATCGCTAAAGCATTTTTTCTCAAGCGCTATGTAACAAATGCAAATATTTGGTGTAAAAGCAAAAACCCAAAGCAGATGTGTGGCCCCCACTGGAACATTACCATTCTGTCGCTGAGGCTATTTTGCACAAGTCAATTTATAGCTCAGTCCAATCATTATACAGTACTCGCCGTTGGAGAAGAGTGAGACACATGCCGTGCGTGATGGTTCGTTTCTGTTCAGCAGACCGAAATAAAACAACAGACATCATCACTAGAAGGGGAAACACATATGGACAGTGCTTACATCTTTGAAAACCATTTTAAACCGGTGCGAGCACGTTAGGACAAAAAACACAGCGCAACAGTCTCAATGCCTCGGAAGGGTTCCGAGAAAACGGGTTCCCCGGAGAGCCCGTGTGTGCAGTCACTCAAAACGGGGCACCCTTTAGAACACAAGGGATACTTTGTTGCAGAAAGAAAGCCAAAGCAGAACTTGGGGAAAAAAGGGACCATAAAGGGGCTTTCTCTGGAGAACACAAAGAGTTTGAGGCCTTGCAGATTTTGTTGCAACTTCATTGGATCCTGCAACAGGAAGTGCAATAAGCTCTGCTGCTTCCTATTTCTTTTCAGGCGTGTTCAATTGTGCAAATGGAAACTTGGAGACATGCTTAGAAGTTATATGTATTTAAAGTAGGGATGATTAAAAGATTTAATCGTGATTAATCACATTTAAAAAATCCATAGTTAACTTGTGATTAATCGCAGGTGAAAAAAGTTTTAAAAAATCTATAATAACTAGGTATAAATACTATTTACACCTCCATACTGCATTTTACCCTATTTTCTTTCACCTTACATTTGCTTCCAAATGCTGATACTGTATGGGGATGCATGAAGGTAAGAGCTGTTGACCTTCATTAGTACTAATGTGCATATTTGTTGGTAGACAACCTGTCTGTTACTGGTGGGATGGTGGCTCTATATTCATTTAGTGTTTTTATACTGATGTTGTTCATGTCATAGTTTTACACACTATATAATAAATAGGATCAATTACATTGCTATAGAATATAATACACTGTATATAATGTGTTACTACTTCCTCAAACCACGGTGTGGGCCAAACAGGAATTGCGCAGTTAATCGCGCGCCAAAAATTAGTGCCGTCAAAGGAAACTTCCATTAATGCATTATTAACTTGTTATTAACTTTGACAGCCATAAATTAGGGGTGCATGATAATTATCGGATATGAGGGAATTACGATGTGATACCGATAAATCCATAACATAAAAAATAGCTCAGATGAGTTTTTAAAAAGCTCCAATGTGGCAAGATGACCTGTACTGTTCAGGGGCGAAAATACACAAAATACATTTTAAGGGAATTAATTGTTGTTTTACATGCAGAAAGCAATGTGCAATAGTTATAAATAGCAAATGAAATGGATAAATGAACGTTTAACAAGAAAGAAGGAAGCGAGGCAGTGAACTGAAGGGATTCTCTACCAGGCTACAAACTTTTGCATTCTGTGTGTATGCTAGCGGCCCCTCCTCCACCCATTGAGACAGTAGACTGTATGATTGACAGAAGGCCTCACTCCGTTCATGCCCTTGTGCTATGGAACAAACTCGCCAATGTGCTGAGTGAACCCTTTTCCTGGAGAGCATGAAAACAGACATGCATGAGCATGGCAACACACAGAAACAGGCAAAAAAACAGTTTGAAACCTGCAGAGACCCCCATTAACACCACAAAATTCAGTGTACCAAAGGGTTGTTACTTGTTATACTGTACGAGAACCGAGGCAAAAATTGTCAAAGCCCAAATCCAATTGTGCTCCGATCAATCACCCATGGATTGGTATCACACTATTGACAAATGCAGATCAATGCCGATCCGTATGTCTTCCAATCAGAAGTCTAAGCTAAGAACCCGGGAAATAATTGAATTCGTCGGACGAGATGAACAGAATTTCTCAGCGGTGGAAGACTGAGGGCTTTCTCACAAACCATCAGTTTACCAGTTCATGCTCAAAGACTTAGTGGGACACACACCAGTCAGACTAGACAGGACAGCTCTAGTCTGAGAGCTTGGTGCAAGATCCAGTCTATTTTACCTCGAATGCAGGAGGCAGGTCCAGACAGGCCTCATCCTGTCGTGTCAAATGACGATCCTTCAGGTATGAATGGGGTGCTAAGGAAGGTTATGCCACCCAAACGGAGCGTAGAGTGAAAAGCTGGAGGGTCATTGAACAAATGCTGCGTTTTTCCCCGCCCATCGGACGCTGAGAGTCTGTGGGAGTGTATGGAGCAGTGGGCTGGCCCGGAGACTTGACTTCTGCATGACGATTGGATGATACGTCCGAGGTGGAATCCCAAATGAGATAATCAAACACACAGACTTACGAAAATTGTCTGCTTGAGGCTCGACTCCAGAACAACAGCCTTGGGCGTCCGGGCATTTTCAGATAGTCTTAGCCTCTCATTTCAGGCCACGCTCACATCCTCGCAAGTCCATTCCGAATTTTTCTGCTCATATGTCACCTGCATCGGATTTTTTATGTCGGCGTGATGGTACAATTCCGACAAACTCAGGCCTTGTTTGTATGTGGATATTAATCCCATCTTGCCTTCATATCTGAGGTACTGCGGTCTGAACGGTCAGGTTGCTTCTATCCGACCTGTATGTCATCTAAAGCTGTGGTTTTCCGTGCGAGAATTGCCGATGTAGGCAAAAGTTTTTCTTCTCATCTGAAAATGATTTTTTTTGCAGCAAAGTTCTTTCCCACGCGGCGTCGTTTGCTTGACAAAATATCGACTCCCGCTGCACAAAATTCTTGAAAGCGCATTAAGAAGAGCACACACACTGCAGCTTTGACTTTCGTAAACGCACCGAAATGCGTGTGACATTGCGGTTTTGTGCATGCACGTCACTTTTCGGGCGCCCTGCATTCACATTAACAAGTCACATACTTTTGCTAATGTGAGCGACCGTGTAAAAAATCGGATTTTAACAAAAAAATCTGCATTAGGTGTCATACCCTGCGGTGTGAACATAACCTTGGGGAACCACGGGGAAGTGTAGAGTGGATTGTTCCACTGCACGAAACTGGATGGTCATTGGATAAATGCTGGGCTTTGTCCTGCCCATCGGGCGCTGAGTATCTCTGGGGGTCTATGGGGCAGTGGGCTGGCCCAGACACTCGGTTTCTGGATGATGATTGGATGATCTGTCCAAAATGAGTGAATCAGCAATCTGGAAGTATAAACCTCCACACAGCATTTTCCAAGTTTTTCATTCCGTTGTTCTGAACCGATCCCCAGCGACTTTGTCTTTCTTAAAAACGACTAGGAACCAAGGGTAGAATTACATATGAAGAAATAAACACATTTATGATGTGCTCCCCTTCCTTGAATGACCACTGACTTCCATACATACTGTATATTTTGAGAGAGAGGACCCTGAACGCATCCCGAAGCACCAAATTGAGAACAGCTTTGTTCGTTTCCGCGACTGACTCCAGAAAAAAAGACAGCGGCGTTGAGAGAACATGCCTTCCATGTGTTCCCCTTGTTTTGGCTTAGCTCATGTAAAATACTTATGATATGTAGGCCTCCCCAACAACCCCCACCTCGTCGGGTTTCATGGCTGAGGCTCTAATGCGCCCAAAACCCTCCAACATCTGGATTTTGTCTCGAGTGGGAAAGCGGCGTTCATTCTAACCATTCATCAATGACTCAGCAGGCGTCATGGGTACCAGCCCGGTGCGAGGGTGATGAAAATGTCGGACACCCGGGCGGACCTCAGGGTTGTGTTGGACCTTCTAATCCACACATTAGTACCGAGAGATCTCCTTTGTGGTGCATTTGCTGAACCAGCAGGAATGGAAGTATATGAGCCCAACTAATCAGCACGCAATGCGGGTTGAGCCCCCGCCCCTCTGCTCTTGTCTCTTCCAGGGGGAAACCACATATGGATGGAATTTTACTCACACAGGGGGTATTGCTCCCCTCGCTAAGCTGCTGTGTACATTTAGCTGCACAAACAAGACTGCTAAAAAGGTTACGTAACACAGCTGACACCATGTTCATATCGCCAATAGCGATGGCTTTGTTTACTTCAAACATTCTTTCAAAGAAAATGCACCATTTTGGTGGTGGTGGGGTGGGCAACATGGGACCGGATACTAATAAAATAATAATAACTATTTTTATTGCTATTAATATTGTTACGCCCAAGAACTACATAACTGGTGTAGTGACACCTCACCACACCACACCGGCTAGTGACTAGCTTCACCACACACTAGCTCACAATGTCTCAGGCCGCTAGAACAAAGTAACACTACATATCAGAGCTGCCACCTTTTTGTTTTGGAGTCTGGAAAAGTTAGTGCTACATGTAGCACGTGTCTCTGCTGTATGTTGTTATGTAAAATCAATGTACCCGGGAAGAAAATAGGTTAAGTACTACATGTTATCCTGAATAAAACCTCATTGGGGGTATTTTAAAAGCTTTCTAGGCGGAATAGGTGCGTCCCGTTTACGTGCATTAATTAGCTGCCTCTTTTAAGCTTCCTCACATTAGGATTGTTGATGAACTTCCAATAAAAAGTGCCGTTTTCTGCAGGGTACACTTTTTTTCATCAACATGTCCGAAAAGAAGTAGGAAGAAGCAGAGCTGATAGTTTGTTCACTTTCTGTTTTAAACATGTACCATTTTCTAACGGGGGAGGGGGGGGGCTAAGCATGTGCAATTGTTGAAGTTAATAGTTTGTTGATTTATTCAGTCATAAAGATTAACAACTAAATCGAGGAGCAAGACAGGCAACCATACAATTATTATTTAAGAATAACCATAACAGCCAACAACAATCAGCAGCAACAATGAAACATAAAAGACAAGTAAAAGACAGTAATTGTAAAACACAGGAAGAAAAAGGGGGGTTTAGGTGAGTTTCAGGAGGGGACAGGTCAAGTGTGAGTGTGGCTTCAGCCGCATGGATCTTGGTCTTTTGTGCGCGAGACAGGATGCAGGCTTCAGAGGTGGAGCTTACATCAGCACAAACTGGGTCATAGCCCCATTGAGAGCACTAAAGTCTTTATGTGCATGCTTTTGTTGAAAAAAATGCACACAAAGATGCACGAGTGCACCCTTTTCCTCACTGGAATGTCATACCTGTCCGGGGTGGGAATCTGGCTCGCGATCCTGCAGATCACCGGTCGGTCCCGCGTCCCAGGCTCCTAATCCTGACATGAGCGCTGCGTCCGAGCCAAGAACGTCTGCCTCTAAACTTCAAGTAGCCAGAGTGAAGAAGGCTGCGCTCTCTCTTTCTCCCTCTCCCTCTCTCTCTCCAGGAGAAAGCTAATTGTCAGAGGGGCCACATGGTGGCTGTGTGTGGTTTAGTGTTACACGGTCCGTAACGCACACAAGGACACGGAGGAGGGTCTGCACTCGCTTCCCACCTTCATAAACATCCCAAGCTGCCTTCCCAGGACATAGTGCTTCCAGGTCTGATGCTGCGTGGGAAAGGCCCATAGTGATGTAATCCATGCAGAAAAGACGGCTTTACTAATGTCAATATTTGTTTATTTTACTGGAAAGTACTTACTTTCGAGGACCACCGCAGCCCGTTTAGGCAGGGAGCCTTAATGTATGCCCCTTGTTTGTGCATAGTTGTCACAGCCCTGCTATTATGTTGGGTGTATTTATCCACATTGGCTTATATGATGGGTACTTAAATATGGACTGAACAAAAGGTTCTCCTCCCATTCCGTGTGGAAGTGTTAAGTTTGTTGCTTCTTACAACTTCTGATCTTACTTCCGCATGCAATGCTGCTGCTATACCCACGGTGCTGTTCTCATCTGCATATACCATTCTTAGTCCCCAGGGTACATTTATATCTGCATACAGTATTTAGTTTTGATCAGCCATCCATTCACCATAGTGTACATACCTGTGTGTGCATAGGTGTTGCAGTTTTAAGTACTGATTCTTACTTTGGTTCACTTTGCTGCGGAAACTTTCATTATCCTTCAAAGAACTAAACAATGCTTTTCCTATGATAAGTAAATAAACTTGGCATCTATCTACTCCATGTGGAATTGTGCAAGTGTAAACATGCGATGTTCCCTACACTAAAGAAAAACATTCTATTCTATTCTATTCTATTCTATCCTGCAATAGTGATGGTGACCCCAGTGCCTGCACATCCCACAAGTGGTTGTTTACATGTACGGATACACACATGGAGCCATCCAGTAATCACTTGCTCCTCTTGTGTTCCTTCCGCAGTGCATCAACAGTACCATATTAGGTCCACCATTGTGCTCCGTCCCCAATAGATTGTTTACTGCCAAGTCCTCTTACACGCCTTGAGGGCACTTCAGGTTGAAGTAAAGAGTCGGCGGAGGCCATGAAATGATTTACACGCCAGTTTTCAAACGCTAGAAGAGATCGTCTCAGCTTGCTGTCAAAAGACAAACGTCAGAAATGGAGGCTGAGATGTTAGCATTAGTCTTGTAATACCTCGTTGATCCTTTAGAGGCAGTGGTGAGTAGTAAACATGTGCGTATTCAGGGTCATCCCTCTTTTAAAAAATAATTATAGATTGCTGTTTTTTGATTGAATATGACTTATTGGTCAAACAAATAAATTAAGGCGACCCATCTCCATCACCCCGAGGACACTGCAGCCTGCTGAAGATGTAGGAAGTTTGTTCGCTCAGTGCTGCATGTTCTCTAATTAACCCATATCTTCTGTTTGGAAAGAGAATCGTACATATATTTGTGATTTACCAGTACCAAAAATTAGCAATACAACAACATGTGTGTAATTTATATAGCCAATATATACATTTGCTATATTTATGAATTGTATAACAAAGAAAAACATTTTAATAAAAATCCATCCATCCATTTTCTTCCGCTTATCCGAGGTCGGGTCGTGGGGGAAGCAACCTAAGCAGGGAAGCCCAAACTTCCCTCTCCCCGGCCACTTCATCCAGCTCTTCCCGGCGGATGCCAAGGCGTTCCCAGGCCAGCTGAGAGACATAGTCTCTCCAGCGTGTCCCGGGTCTTCCCCAAGGCCTCCTACCGGTTGGGCGTGCCCTGAACACCTCCCCAGGGAGGCGTCTGGGAGGCATCCTAACCAGATACCCGAGCCACCTCATCTGGCTCTTCTCAATGCGGAGGAGCAGCAGTTCTACTCCGAGTCTTTCTCGGATGACAGTGCTTCTCACCCTATCTCTAAGAGAGAGCCCAGCCACCCTGCGGAGAAAACTCATTTCGGCCGCTTGTATCCGCCATGTTGTCCTTTCGGTCACTACCCAAAGCTCATGACCATAGGTGAGGGTAGGAACGTAGATCGACCGCTAAATTGAGAGCTTTGCCTTTCAGCTCAGCTCTCTTTTCACCACGACAGACCGGTGCAGAGTCCGCATCACTGCAGACGCCGCACCAATCCGCCTGTCCATCTCGCGTTCCATCCTTCCCTCACTCGTGAACAAGACCCCACGGTACCTAAACTCCTCCACTTGAGGCAGGACCTCATCCCCGACCCGGAGATGGCACTCCACCCTTTCCCGGGCGAGAACCATGGACTCGGATTTGGAGGAGCTGATTCTCATCCCACCCGCTTCACACTCAGCTGCGAACCGATCCAGTGAGAGTTGAAGGTCACTGCTCGATGAAGCCAACAGGACCACATCATCTGCAAAAAGCAGAGACCGAATCCTGTGGCCACCAAACTGAAACCCCTCAACGGCCTGGCTGAGCCTAGAAATTCTGTCCTTGAAAGTAACGAACAGAATCGGTGACAAAGGGCAGCCCTGATCCTCCTCTTCAGAACCCCTGAATAGACCTTACTGGGAAGGCTCAGGAGCGTGGTCCCATGATAGAACACACCCTCCGGTCCCCTTTCTTAAAAAGCGGGACCACCACCCCGGTCTGCCAGTCCAGGGGCATCGACCCCGATGTCCACGTGATCCTGCAGAGTCGTGTCAACCAAGACAAACCCACAGCATCCAGGGTCTTAAGGAACTCTCGGCGGATCTAAACCACCCCCGGGGCCTTGCCACCAAGGAGCTTTTTGACCACCTCGGTAACCTCAGCCCCAGAGATAGGCAAACCCGCCTCAGAGTCCACGGGCACTGCTTCCATGTTGGAAGACGTGTAGGCGGAATTGAGGAGGTCTTTAAAGTATTCCTTCCACCTGTCCACAACATCTCTAGGCGAGGTCAGCAGCACACTGTCCGCTCCATACACGGTGTTGACTGTGCACTGCTCCCCCTCCTGAGATGGCGGATGGTCGTCCAGAATCTCTTCGAAGCCATCCGGAAGTTGTTTTCCATGGCCTCTCTGAACTCCTCCCTTGTCCGAGTTTTTGCCTCAGTGACTGCCAGAGCCGCAGACATCTTGGCCAGCCGGAACCTGTCACCTGCCTCCAGAGTCCCATGGGCCAAAACGGCCTGATAGGATTATTTCTTCATCTTAACGGCATCCCTCACCGGTGGTGTCCACCAACGGGTCCTGGGATTACCGCCACAACAGGCACTGACCACCTTACAGCCACAGCTACGATCAGCCGCATTGACAATGGAGGCACGAAACATCGCCCACTCGGACTCAATGTCTGCTGCCTCCCTCGGAACATGGTCAAAGCTCTCCCTGAGGTGGGAGTTGAAACTCCTTCTGACAGGGGACTCTGCCAGACGTTCCCAGTAGACCCTCACAATGTGTTTGGGTCTGCCAGGTCTGACCGGCATCCTCCCCCACCATCGGAACCAACTCACCACCAGGTGGTGATCGGTTGACAGCTCCGCCCCTCTCCTCACCCGAGTGTCCAAAACATGTGGCCGCAAGTCCGACGACTCAACCACAAAGTCAATCATCAAACTGCGGCCCAGGGTGTCCTGGCGCCAAGTGCACATGTGGACACCCATATGCTTGAACATGGTGTTTGTTATAGATAATCCGTGACGAGCACAGAAGTCCAATAACAAGACACCGCTCGGGCTGAGATCAGGGGGCCGTTCCTCCCAATCACACGTCTCCAGGTCTCTCTGTCGTTGCCAACATAAGCGTTGAAGTCACCCACCAGAACAAGGGAATCCCCCAAGGGAGCACTCTCTTGTACTTCCTCTAAGGACTCCAAAAAGGGCTGGTATTCTTAACTGCTGTTTGGCGCATAAGCGCACACAACAGTCAGGACCTGTCCCCCCACCCCAAGGCGTAGGGAAAGTACCCTCTCGTTTACTGGGTTAAACTCCAACGTGCAGGCTTGGAGCCAGACGGCAACAAGAATTGCCACCCCTGCCCGTCGCCTCTCATTGCCGGCAACACCAGAGTGGAATGAAGTCCAGCCCCTCTCTGTCACGATCCAGGTGTTGTTCCCGTGACAGTTTTGGTTTTGGTTTCGAGTTGTGTTGTTTTCCTGGTTTCACATGTTTTCCTTGCACTTTAGTTTTCTCTGATTACACGCACCTGTTCCTCATTTGTTTGTCTGGCTATTTATGTTCAGGTGTGTGCGCCAGTCTGTGTCGGGTCATTGTCATTTGTACCGTGTGTGCTTCTCGTTTTTGTCATTTGTGCTCGGTTTTCCTGTGGACCTGTTTTTGTGTTTTTCCGCTGCTTCGCAGCATTCTTTATTATTAAAAGATTCCTGCAACTTACCTTCCTGACGTCCTGCTCGCTTCTTCCCCGGGGTTTTCACCATGCCTCGACAGCGAGAGAAACATGACACTCTCGAGAGGACTGGTTCCAGAGCCCTTGCTGTGCGTTGAGGTGAGTCCGACTATATCTAGCCGGATATTTCTCCACCTCACTCACCAGCTCAAGCTCCTTCCCCGGGAGAGAGGTGACATTCCACGTACCGACAACTAGATCTGTAGCTGAGGATCAGACCGCCAAAATCTGCGCCTGCGGCCGCCACCCGGTTCACTTGCCACCCGACCCCTTTGGCCCCTCCTTTGAGTGGTGAGCTCATGGGAGCGGGGACCCATGTTACCTTTTCGTGCTGTGCCCGGCCGGGCCCCATGGATGCAGGCCCGGCCACCAGACGCTAACCATCTGCCCACCTCCAGACCTGGCTCCAGAGGGGGACCCTGGTGACCAGCGTCCGGGCGAGGGTAAATGAAGTCCATTTTTTATTGTGCATCATTGGGGTCTATTGAGCCACTCTTTGTCTGGTCCCTCCCCTAAAAACCTGTTTGTCATGGGTGACCCTACCAGGGGCATGACAGCCCCCGACAGCCGGGCTCTTAGGATCATTGGGACACGCAAACTCCTCCACCACGATAAGGTGTTGGCTCAGGGAGGTGTTTTAATACAAAATAAAATTAAAAAAGCTTTAATAAAAATGTATATGTAAATACATAAATATATGCATAAATAACAAACTTTCAGATTTGTTTTTCCTTTATTGATACCCAACTTGTTTTTTTTGTATTTAAGTTAGTGTATTGTTACATTGGGCAAGGTACTGTACATTTGTGCTAATAGTAATAATAATACTACAGTAAGAAATTTGTACTTCTTCTTGGCCAAAAGTCAGCATTTTCAGGATAAAATTGGTAACTGAAGTAACTAAGCCCAATGAAGTAAACTAAAATACAAATACAAGACAGAAGAAGCAATCTAATTGTGAATGTAGTGTTCGGCATTGGCCACTAGGTGTTAGTAATCGATCGGTGATTTGTGGTTGTGTCGTCGGACTTGCGGACTTGCAAACTTGCGGAGGATCCGCCGGATAGTCGAACCTCGGATTCAGGAGGAGCACTGTGGTTTTCGTCCTGGTCGTGGAACTGTGAACCAACTCTATACTCTTGGCAGAGTCTTTGAGGGTGCATGGGAGTTGGCCCAACGGTGGTGAAAAGAGAGCCAGTCGAAAGGCAAAGCTCTCATTTTAGCGGTGGATCTACGTTCCTACCCTCACCTATGGTCATGAGCTTTGGGTAGTGACCGAAAGGACAAGATGGCGGGTACAAGCGGCCGAAATGAGTTTTCTCCGCAGGGTGGCTGGGCTCTCCCTTAGAGATAGGGTGAGAAGCACTGTCATCCGGGAGAGACTCGGAGTAGAACCGCTGCTCCTCCGCATTGAGAGGAGCCAGATAGGGTGGCTCGGGCATCTAGTTAGGATGTCTGCCGAACGCCTCCCTGGGGAGGTGCTCAGGGCACGTCCAACTGGTAGGAGGCCTCGGGGAAGACCCAGGCACGCTGGAGAGACTATGTCTCTCAGCTGGCCTGGGAACGCCTCGGCATCCGCCGGGAAGAGCTGGACAAAGTGGCCGGGGAGAGGGAAGTTTGGGCTTCCCTGCTTAGGTTGCTGCCCCCACGACCCGACCTCGGATAAGCGGAAGAAAATGAATGGATGGAAATGTAAAGGTGACTGTAGGGGTGTTATATCATGTCTGGAGGGCTCTACTAATGTTAAAATCATATTACGAAAATCGTAAAACAGGTTTTTACGTCATAACTACAAAAATATTCCATTTATCAATGTTGAATCCTTCTTTCCAGTCAGGTGTAGAACCACTTAGGATGACCCTAGAGTATAAGTATTTGGATTCCTAAAATATAGTGTAGCATCTATCAAGGTAACTAAGGAAGCTTGAGAGTACAGCATTTGTCCAACAAAACACATAAGAGTGCTTCTCATTCAATAGCATGAAGAAATGTGTCCAAACTGCTAACTTGAAGTGGATACAGTATACTTTATCATATGAGGGATGCTGTTCTTTCATGGAATTGCACACAAAGAAGATGAAAAACCTTAACAGCAGTCAAACGTTCTTAATCTGCCATTTGTTTGCCGTTTTGTGCCTGTTGACGTATTTCTGGGTACGTGTTAGAATGTCTGCGCTGCAGTAAGGGAAAGTCATTGTGTTGGACCATCCAACAAAGTGCCACAATGAGTCATTGCAATTGTGCTATTTTGGAGTGAGCTTGGCAGCAATGTAAACACAAAGCAGTGCAGGCCTCTAATTAGGCTAAAGTTGCACTTCCTTCCTTATTTACTCCTCTGCATGACCTCAAAAATCCTCTGCCTTGCTCCCTTTCACCTTTCCAGGGTCTTTCCTAGTCTCTCAGTCCCGGGTTTCTCTACTGTACTGGGACAGTCTATCTGACACACACAGCTGCACAGATGCAACCATTTCAGCGCATCGGATGACCCCTGGGGCGCCATATGCGATGCCTTTTCAATGACTTCCTTCTATATAGGCCAGTAAGTCCGGATTTTGCAGTCTCACATGAAAAGACGGCCAAGATGAATGACCGTTGAGATCAGGGATGCTGTGTTTTCCCAGCCCGTCTAATCCTCCCACATAGCAAAATGACACTTTATCTCGTTAACACCGGGTTGTCATTGATTAAAAAGTCCTCTTGCTTATTGCATCCTGGTCTCTGGACTGGGGACGCAATAGAGCAGGGTTAGCCAACTGCCGGCCCGCGGGCCTGATCCCATCCATGAATGACCTCAGACCAACTTGGGAACAACTTTAGAGCTACCGCTGAAAAGGGGGCGTCCAAACCTTTTCCACTGGGGGCTGGATAGTGAAAAATATATCTTGCAAAAAGGTGTGCTTGGGTGTTTGGTTTTGTTTTTTAGAAACCCACATCTCAGGTTCAAAATTACATTTTGGCTTTGTTGTTGTTTTTTTGCATTTTCCAAATATTTCAGCTTTCTTCAAGTACATTTTTGTACTATTGTACATTTTGTATAGTTCCAAAGTATTTTAGTTTTATTGCCATAATGTTATACAACCTATTTTTCCAAAAAAATACATATTTATTCTCATAAAATTACAGCATTTTTTCCTTTTCTGCTGGCTTTTTTTTCGCTTTGTTTTTGTTAATTATTGTCTGATAATTATGACTTTATTTCCATAACATTTGACTTTATTTCCATAATATGACCATAACTCTAGACCATAGGTGACCACCATGACCGAAAGAACGAGATGGCGGATACGAGCGTCGGAAATGAGTTTCCTCCGTAGGGCGGCTGGACTCACCCTAAGAGATAGGATGAGGAGCTCGGCCATCCGGGAGGAGCTCAGAGTAGAGCCGCTGCTCCTTCACATTGAGAGGAGCCAGTTGAGGTGGCTCGGGCATCTAGTCCGGATGCCTCCCGGGCGCCTCCCTGGTGAGGTGTTTCGGGCATGCCCAGTCGGGAGAAGGCCCCGGGGAAGACCTAGGACACGCTGGAGGGACTATGTCTCACAGCTGGCCTGGGAACGCCTTGGTGTCCTCCTGGAGGAGCTGGAAGAGGTCGCTGGGGACCGGGAAGTCTGGACTTCCCTACTGAAACTGCTGCCCCCGCGACCCGGACCCGGATAAGCGGAAGAAAATGGAATGGAATTTCCATAATATCATGACTTTTCTTACAACCTAAGTTTGCAAAAATTATGACTTTATTTCCATAATATTTCACTTTATTCCTGCAATAATTTTTTTTTACAAACTCAAATTTCCAAAAATTACAACTTGATTTGTTGCTGTGTTTGTTTCTCATATAATGATTAAAAAAACAGCTGCTGGCCGCAAATGTGCCCCAGGTCGCACTCTAGACTGTGGATTCTGTGGAATGAGATTGGGAGCTCGGTGAAATTGCTAGACTTGCTGGCTTGTTATGATAATCGAACCTATTCATCTTCCCAGGCGTGTTCTTTAAGCTACTCTGCAGCAAGTGTGGGTCACGTCAGCATTAGTTCAGCTTTGAAACTCAGTCTTTGACATCTTAATTCTTTTGTAGTTTTTTAGGTTGTGTTTTTAGGATATTTCCCTTTCCCAAGCCAATATTAGTGTAAGGGAAACACATAGTTGGAAGGGGAGAGCGGAAAAATCACCTTCCCCTTTGGTCAAAATGCCTGTTTAGTCCTGAAGGGCTTTTATTTTAAAATACGGTCTTTTTGAACGCTTCTTTCTGTCAGACACATCTAATTTAGGAATACCAGGTGTCACCCTATTCTACCTTCACGTTCACACATGCATGCCCTGACCGGATGATAACATTCCTGGTTCGAATCCCAATGCTGCAGGGCAGGAAAAAAGAATGTTCAGCCCATGTTGTCGTGTTGCACGTATAGACTCGATGCACAAAAACACTCCCAGCTGCCTGACGGAGGTAATTATCTGCCAGTGCGTCTGCCTTTTGGGTTCTCCGGAACGATGGGAGAAAAAAACACAAACTTTTTGGTTAGCTGGGATTCAAAATGTAAACAAGGTCAATTAGGTGTACTGTTTGGCTGCTACCAGCAGGGGCGCTGTTGAGTCCGTCTATACAATTAAACACTATATTGCCCGGGGTTGGGAACCTTTTTGCTAAGAGAGCCATAAACAGCACATATTTTCAAATGGCTTTTCATAAAAGCCATATGCTATTTTTTGAAAAGTGAATACAACAAATGTAGAAGAATTGCCAAAAATTTTAGAAGATAATAAGTCTCTGAATTGAACCGATTGAAGTGCTGAGAAGGTTTTATATTTGGAATGTTATTTTTAACACCGATGATTCGTGGTTTACTTTAAAATGTCAGCAAAAAATACACAAACATTATACATTCTAAAACAAAAAAATATTTTTTAATGTAGTTCTATGACTATACTCCCACAATATTCAAACTTAATTCCCCAATAAATTTTTACCCAACCCAATATTCCACAAATTACAACTTTATATTTTGGTTCTTAATATTGCGACATTTAAAAAATAAAAATGAACTTAAATTACATTATTGTTACTCATAATATTACAACTTTATTCTCTTAAAATTGTGACTTTTTTCTTTTAATATTTTGACCTTCTACTCGTAAAATTGCAGCATTTTTTCATTTTTTAATATATATATTTTTCCTCAACTTTTCTTGTGATTATGACTTTATTCCTGTAATATTTTGACTTTATCCTCATGATGTAATAATATAAAAAATGCCTTTTGTTTTGGTTAGATTCCAACTTTTTTTACCTAATATTTTGACTGTATTTTTTGTAAAATGACTGAATGCTCATTTTGAAATTTTTGCTGTTTCCTTAACGTTTTTTGTTCAATTGTATTTTTAGATTGTGCCGCGGGCAAATCGCGAGCCATATGTGGTCATCTAAAGAGCCAGAGGTTCCCTGCCCCTGATCTAGCTGCTCTTTTATTTATTTACTTATTTTTATTTATTTATTCCCATACATTTCTTTACCTTTCCATTTTCTTCCGCTTATCCGGGTCCGGGTTGCGGGGGCAGCAGTTTCAGTAGGGAAGTCCAGATTTCCCGGTCTCCGGCGACCTCTTCCAGCTCCACCGGGAGGACACCAAGGCGTTCCAGCTGTGAGACGTAGTCCCTCCAGCGTGTCCTAGAATTTATGCCCCTGGTAGGGTCTCCCAAGGCCAACAGGTTCTAGGTGACGGCCCAGACGTGAAGAGTGATTCAGAAGACCCTAATCAGGAAGAGCAAGAGGAGTGAGCGCACCTCGCCCGGACCTGGGATGTCGGAGCCTCACCCTGGAGCCAGGCCTGGGGGAGGAGCTCGCAGGCGAGCGGCTCCGCGATAAGGCGCCGATGTGTTCTCATCCTCGCTGCGCCTTCACTAAAAACACGTGTGTGGACTTGTCGGCCTTCTCATCAGCAGTACTTCGGAGCACAATTTGGGTTTCGGTGGTCAAGTAGTTACTTCAATTCAGTGTAATGGCAAAGAACTCATTAGCCGGCCATAAAACAGGGAAGTTGTGTGGCTAAGGCAGTGGTTCCCAAACAAAACGATTTTCAGCACCCGCCCTGCCCAGAACTATGGTAGTAATGAAGTGTTGTTGTTTGAAAACCACTGGGTTATGGGAATGTTCAGGCAATTTTTCCACCAATATACATTTCAGCAAGCATTTTTGTTGTACTATACTTCAGCCGGTGTACTGCTTGCACGGGGGTACAGTAGGTCCTCGCCTATTTGCAGGTTTCTTTTCTCTTCTCCTTGAATTTTTGATGGTACCTTACAGGGTATCACGTGAGACGCAGTCTGCGGTACTAGACGAGATTTGAACTTGACTTTTAAGAAAAGTGCAATGGAAAATACACGGAGATATGTTGCACTCTGTGTTTATGGTACCGCCATCGAGACAAAGAAACTCGGAAGGGCTCACTCCATTCACGCTAAGGTGCTGAAACTAAGGATGCCAGTTGTTTGCAATATGTGATCAGGATTAATCCATTATAAACTCACAATTAATCACACTTAATCGCAAGTAAAAATACCTCTATCTATTATAAGTAGGGATGTAAATCTATTTGTGGTAAACAATTCTAAAACAAGTTTTATGTAAAGAGATATCAATATTGTATTATTTTATTCAAAAATACTATGCAGTTCAAAATCCCCCCGTTTTTGAGTGATTTTTTGATTTGGAGTCATTTTCAGTTTTTAGTTATTTTAATTGAGTGATTGTATTTTTTTTATTTAGATTAATTTCCCTTTTTTAACCTTATTTTTTATTTAGTTATTTAGTTGAGTGATTTTAAATTTTTGTTTAAATGTTGAGTCAATATATATTTAGAGTCATTTTCATTTTTATTTATTTTATTTATGTAACTTTAAGCTTTTGTTTTTTGAGTTTTAAAATTGTTTTTTTTAATTTTAATTGCTAGCTATTTTAATTGGGTCGTTATAATCTTTTTTTCTTTTTCAGTCATTTTCAGTTGTCATTTATTTTAATTGAGTAATTGTATTTTTTATTTGGATTAATTTGACATTTGTTTTATCTCATTTTTCTTTAGTTATTTAGTTGAGTGTTTTCACATTTTTGTTTAAATGTTTAAATGATGAGTCTTTTATTTTTTGAATATAAAGATCATGTCCCTCATACTGAGGGGTGTGTCTAAAAACCCTCGTTAGTTGGGACACTTTCTGCCGAGCTACCACTGCGTAAATGACCAAACAATACCTGCAGTGTGCCAGAACTTCTCTCTTCTCCCAGAAGCGACGTACTTCGTGAACACTCAAGTCACAGCAGGACAAAAATGGTTAGCTTTGTTGAGAGAGCCATCTGCCAGTGCGTTGAAGCTAAACATACCATTAAAACCCCCGTTCCTGCTCAATATTTGGTTTCGCTTCTAGTGCCACACAATACTTTCCTCCAACTACGGTGTGCGCCGAGGGTCAAACAGGATTGCGTGTAAAATAAAAAAGTATAGCGCCGTTAAAGGACACTTCCCTTACTAACGCTGTAACCGATGCACAGAGGGAACTCTCTTCCTGGCTCTTTGGAGGCGGGAGACAAGGAAAACACTTTCCATAGCGGCAACACATATCATTTCCTACCAAACCACTCAAACAAAGTAGAATTTGGAGCAGTTTTGTAGCCATGAATGCAAATTGCTACTTTACAATTTTAATTAACTATATTTACTTGAGCCTGCCAATAACCACCGCTCTGGTTCTCTGTCATTACGCTTTGAAAGTGAAGGCAAAACCTCGCCGAGCACCAAACCGAAAGCCTTCCTGGAAAGATTTCCATCACTTTTCTTACCGCAGACAAGAAAAAAAAGAAATATGGCGTATCATGCGAGGAAAGGGAACTGCGTGTTCGTCTGGATGCCATCGCCGCCATGCACGGAAAATTACATGCCTGTCTCTCTGCGGTCTGCAGACGCAGGGAAAGAGAAAAAGAGAAAAACATGAAGTCTGACGGCCGTGGCAGTTTCTTCGGCGTTATTAAAACATCGCTGGCCGTGTGCATCCCAGCTTGGTGGGCTTCCCTGTTGCGTAGGCGACGGGTAGGAATTCCAATTAAAGCCCACAAAAACAATAACTTACAGCTAAAACTAGATGGTTCGTGTGCTTCATGAGGTCGTGGAATTCAAGGAACAACAACAAATAGAAGACGGACAACACGTTTGGTTTTAATGCGTAGCTTTTTCAAGCCATCCTCACCATGAAAGGCTGGATGTGGGCGTCTGGGATGAAAGGGGAACGCTGGAGGATGCTTCCCTTTGTTTCACACACACAAACACACATTGTACGTACACACAACACGTATGTAAATAAATGGCTGCCCTCTAAGTCTGGTGTGCAGATGATGCTAATTGCTTCCATGCGACGCGTAACTCTGTTTTTTCCCCGACTAAAATCCTACTTCCGCCTTATACGAAACGCGTGCATACGTTTTTAGCTTAAATCAAGACTTTGATAATATATTCACTTTTTTCTGCATTGTTGCTGTAGATGAAATGAACAAAATTATACTGTGTAATATGACAGGCCTTTGTGCAATAAAACATAATAACAATAATTGATATATATGTAATATATGCAGATATATAGTAATATTATAGCACAAATGGCTGCAATGTTACGATCATAAAGGCTCCATGTTTCATCCAGCTTGCATGAGTGATTATTTCTCTTTTCAACTTTAGCTTCACTGAAAGCAGGAAAAAAGCCGTCCTTTTCACGCTACAATCTCCCTTAGGGGGGGATTCCATTCAAATCGGAATAAAATGCAGTATTTCTTTTTAGAAAAATATTGTTTTGTAATCGTTTTTGTACTTTTGCAACCATGTTGCTGCTTCTGTAGTTAATAAAAGGCAAATGATGTTAGATAATATGAATCTCATCGGGGACAACACAACAGCACAAAGTGTTGCAATATGATGACTACTAAGGCATTGTCTCTTCTTCAGCTTTAAACAGCGTGTACTTTCCATGCTAGCTTCACTACCTCTTATGCCAGGATCTCCATCAGGGATAGACTCCACTAAAATCTGCAGCGTGAATATGTGTTTTATTGTTCTATATAATAAAAAAGGAGTATTTAGTTTAGTGTTAAAAAACAATGACAGCCCAAAAGTGTTTTCCCATCCCCTAATGACCTTTTTGTATGTAAAGTATGTGTTCTTCTGAACCACCCGTTTTCCTCAGGCTTCCAAGAGAGATGCATGTTCATCAAGTGCTGCCTTCCTCCTTAAACAGGGGCCGCTTTAGTCACACTTGTTTTCACTGAATTGATCAGTGAGCACTGATTGAAGGCCACACTGCTGTTTTTCTAACACACATAGTTGCCCAATTGCACAGCCTAAAGGGGAGCATATCACGAATTCCGGGTCTTGTTTGTTTCCTGAGAATCTACTGCACCCACTGGTAACTTGTTTGCCACGTAGCAATAAAAAATTTACTAACAACAGCCTTAATGTGTCTTTTTTTGCCATATTACATATATATTCTTGTTTTTTGTCGATTAGATTAAAATGCAAATGATATTACGTAATAGCGCTGCCTTGGCTGCAATGTTCAGCTTGTGTGAGGGAGAGCTGCCGTGTACTCTCCAGTGTAGCTGCACGGAAAGCTGGAATACGGCCCTGCTTTTCCGCTGTAATCTCCCTTGACAGTTGCTGGGTGTCTTCGGACGAGTACCTCTCGGAAAGGTACCTGGAATCAATTAAAAATGGCTACACTCTTAACGCGGCGACATAAGGCATGTTAAATGCTGAAGGAGGTTTACAAGCTGGCTATCATCGAACCAGGATGGTGAGTCAGGGTGTTCCAGTAAGCTGTGACTGGAGGTCGGGGGTGCATTTATGGTGAAAGCTGAGTGTGCTCTATTATTACAGCTGTTGCCAGAGGAGAAAGTATACACCAAGCCTCCCCCCAAACACGCCTGATCAAGTATCTTCCTTCTGAATGAGGTCAGGCATGTCAAGGGAAGGGATGTCGCTGTAAACGTGCAAATGACTCCCCATAAAAGCCGGTGTCGGGCTTTTACTTTTTAAAGGCACTTTGAAGCGTGTGTTTATGAACTCTCTCCAGACAACTCCTCCCAAGGACAAAGTCTACAACTCCAGAAAGTTTACCATCACCCGCCGATGCGCGAAAGATCCTTAGTGGTAACTGCTGCACGGTGAAAAGTAGTGCACGAGGAGCGTCAACAAACAACACGTGGCCTTAAAATCAGACTGGGCAACTATTTCACGTTTTCGGAAGGTGCTGCAAGGTTGCTAAACCGCTGACTCTGCACGCTTTGCCTCCAATTTAAACAAACCCACCATGAAGCTGTACTATATCATCTGTGCAGCTGTGCGGATTATGTCAGGGAGAACTCGGGGGAACATACCCTGCCACAGCCACTGCTGAAGATCCCGCTTTTCAGTCAGGCTAACGGCACCTCTTGCATCACGCTCATCTGTTGTACATCATGGACTGTTGTACTGCAGTGACCTGCCAGTGGGGACTTTTACGCACTGAAGAATCAGCGCATTTTGTCGAAGGACAGTAAATAGACCATGTGGACATCACAGCATCCAATCCAGGAAGTGGAGATGTAAACATGTGTGCAGACACCACGGGGGCGCTTTGATCGTTCATGCATACGTTTGCAATCGTCACATCAAATCTCTCCCTCCCCCAGAAGTGTCTGGAGTTGATGTAACCGAAAATGGAACTACTTTACTCCTGTTAATGAAAGATGACAAACCACAGAGCCTCGTCTGTGGAGATTGTCGGGCGGGAATGTCGGTTCAATTGGAATATCTGCCAAAGGGTCTCCGAATGGGATTTTATTTTGGATTTAATGAGGGGGCGGTGCAGTTAAAGTCACATGATTAATTCATCTAAATTAATTAATTCATCTCCTTTATCGCGGTTGATTGCTTCCAGATCCGACTGTGATATGAGAATTTCCGAGAAGTAGGATTCTTTTTTCCTATTTTTGTAGACCTCTATCGACATGAACTAACCCCCCTATAGTACCTTTACACTAATAATACCCAATATAAGATATATATAACAAGACTATATACACTTGTGTTCACGTGTGTTGCTGTAAATGTCTTCCATGGGGGAGATGGGTGGCGGGCGAACAGGAAGTGACATTGGGGGGTTCAGAGTTGAGGGATCATTGTGCCTGTTGTGAGGTAACTCAAACCTACAATAAAAAGCCTTTGGTGGTGCTCAAGTCTGACATTTGTGTCTCACTGAACATTACTGTAACGTTTCTGACATCTAGTGACCAGGGTAGAATACTACATATCATTCACAGCACCTTTTAATGCATACTCTGAATGCCTTATAATTGTATTTGGGTTCATTTAGCAATTGTTATACTTGGAAATACAATTTACGTCAGTATGGTTTCTTTTTTTTACTATAAATGTATTATAAATTTATTTTCATTAAAATTAGTTTAATAGTAATTATTAATATGAATAATCTTGATATTAATAGCATGAAATGATGCCACGCTGACTTTGATTTCAGTCAGCAAACGTGTTTCTTTAGTGTATATTGTGTGTAGCTTACAACCACCAAAAAGCGGAAACATGTTTACATTTTTTTATTCTATTTTTAATCAGGCGCTTAGTTATAGTAGCCATGTTTGGAAAAGGCATGCCATGCTAACTTAGTTGATTGCTCTTTTCTGACCCCTGCCGAACATTTTTTTTATTTCAGTCAGCAAACTTGTTTCTTGAGTGTGTTTTTATAGTATGTAATTTACTAACAATGACAACGAAAAGATTCTTTCATTTTAATTGTATTTTTAATCAGGCAATTGGTTGTCACCTGGCGTTGTCAGGGGCGTACCGCGTTGTTGCTATGACAACCAGACAAGGACCCAAGCGCGGCTGGGAAAACTGTGATTGGAGTTTTTGCTAACATTTGGACTAAGTTTAAAAACGTTGATGTCTCATTTTTTGCCGGTTGGGTCCTAATGTTCAGCTTTTTGGAGAGTGAACATTTGAAAAAGAAAGGTATTACAACTTTGTTGTGGTTGTTCGCGCACTGCTAAATTAGCCTACTACTTTTAGGAATCGTGAGACATTGGGCACCGCAGTTTGTGTCGTCACCCTCACGGAAGTGTGCATTTATTAGTGTTTACAATGGTTTAACCGACTTTGGGGGTTAGTCACCCGGCAAAACATCAGTTCAACAAGTCATACTGTCAAATGCAATGTTTGTCTTTTTGTGTTGTATAAGATGGAGAGTGAAGTTGAGGAGGAGGACGTCACTCCCGCCAAAATGGCACCCGATCCTTCACTTTTAGAGGATGATGTGTCCGCTTGTCTCACTTTTCAGCACCTAGATGAGGTAAAAGTCCAGTCATAACTTGAGTATCTATTTAATGGGAATGCTAGTCACGTTTTTAGCACGCTTCACAAAGTACCACTGAAGAACATCACACGTTTGAACAGTCCTGCGTGCACTGTTGCTCACCTTTCAGCAAGAATGGTAGCTATTGGCTGTCTTAGAAGTCGCTAGATGGCGCCCTCGTCTAATTTGCATATCAATTGCATATCACGTAACAAGTGATACAAGAAGATTACGTTTCGAACTCCAAATAAACGTGATTGTTAAATTCAAATTGGTCATCATTTCCTCAAAATAAAATAATATATTGTATCTTATTTACAAATAAAGTGTGGTAATAGACTAACAATGAAATACAAACACATCCTCTTTCATCCAGGCTTACTGTTCTCGCTGTGCAATCTGCTATCAGTCAGCAGATAGCTCATTAAGTAACGCAAATAATACTACAAGAGTAGAAAGTAAATGTAATTAATAAGTACAAATTACACAATAGCTAATACCTTGGTAAATAATAAAATGAATGACATCAAGATGAATAGATTAAAGAACATAATGTAGCAAAGAACAACTTGTGGAGCTGCAAACTTGTAGTTTGTGTTGCACTCCCTTAACAACACATTTACATTATTAAACAATCTGTCAAGATACAATAAATAGTTGAATATATGGAATCTGATACATGCAAAGCATATCACTAAATCAGTAGTGTAATATTAAACGGTGATTTTATGAAAAATATGACGGGGTGATGATATGATATGAAAAACACACCATTTAAATTGAACTTTTATTTTTTTTATATAAAAAGTGCATGACAACGAGTATGAATGATAGAAAAGGTATTGTACACACACAAAAAAGCCCCGCTTCTATGAATGGCCACAATGATGCACAATCTTTTTCATTGCCCAAATATTAACATCATCATCATATTTTATTATTAGACCTTTTTTTTCTTTGTATGACATGTAAAGTCTATCAAACCTCATAAAGTTACAATAAATACTGTACACGTTCTTAAAATGAAAGCAAAACAAATCTCTCCTGCATTCTGCTCATTCACTGTGTGAAAGGGAAAGCAATGATGCAATACAGTTGTCTGACACTGGGAGGCGGTATTGTACAAGTGGTGCAGTAGTTCTTTACTTGAATAAAAAAACAATGAAGAGTCTCCTTTTCCTGCCTAGGAAATCATCAATAATGCACAATGTGTAGCCTATTTATGCAGGAAAAGTTCATATTGTATAAGGTGGTGAGTTAAATTGAATAAAAACAGCAACAACAGTGAAGCTATTACTTGTGCATTGTGGCTCAAAATGTGTGGCATGGCTGCCACTCCGAAAGGGAGCGCCACCTGAATAGCTGTTGTTAATTATGAGTGGGGCTAAATGATAGCTCATTAGTTTAACTACTTCTGTGAGCTGAGCTGTTTCTACGCTGGTAGAAGAATATTGACAGAGAACCAGTGGACAATTTCTCCATAGTGACACCCCGTTGGATATAATGGGCCTGGTAGGAGGCTAGCTTTTACACAGCTTGTGTTATCCAGGCCATTGTTCTTTATGGTGGGTTTCAATTCAACATTGTGAAGGCTATACTCGCCACAGCGCTTTTGGTTTTGTTTGGACTGCATTCAGGCTCGTGTACGGTTTGTCGGTAAGTATGTTCATGGTGTCTGGTTCTGTACTTTTGTCTATCCGTTCTTCCATTCCCTTACGGAGCGTAATTCTTGGGTCTTATCATCATCTTGACCGTCTTGAATGCCTGCCTGTAGTTGGTCGGGTAGTACTCTGTGGACATGTTATGCCACGTTCCCCAGAAGATCCCATTCCGGACACCCTTGTATCTCTTGTGGTAGTACTTGCCATTGAGGTTGGCCGACATGCAGGCGTCGAACCACCAGCCGGAGCTGTAGTAGGCGCCGCAGTTTCCCGAGGGGTACATGTCGTTATCGTGGTCAGGCGTGGAGAAGAACTTTTGATCGTGGTTGAAGTGCTTGTTGAAGCTGATGGCGTTCCCGGCCGTCCCACTGCAACGGCACATTTATCTCTATTACCGAATGGCGCAATCAACAAAATGCAAAACGTAGCAACACTGCTTATCTTGAAAAGTCAGATTATGAGTATGCTATCCTCTCGTCTTATTGTTTACTGTCATTGACTGGAAGAATACTGCACCTGTATCCGCTGATGGACAGCCTGTATCGCAGGAACTCGTTGGCCACGTAGAACTGGTCATACTTGGCATACTCCCGCACACCTTCAAAGTCCTCCAGCTCAATGCGGAGCGTCATGTCTTTGGCCTTTGTCAGCAGATGGATGTGGTCATTGCCCAGCCAGTACTCACCTCTAAACGGGAGAGATAGATAAAGGACGGAGATAAATTACAAGAAGACCGATATAGATGGGCGCTGTTAGTCATACCGAATTTACTTTACGACCACGGGGGACAGGTAGCAAGGGGAGAGTAGTGTGACAGTAAACGAAGCACAGGGAGAGGGTCGTAACTCCTTTTACCTGAGGTTTCCGAAGCCCTTCTTATATTCCGTCCAGGTGCGGTTGAAGCTGACCGAGCCGTCAAGTCGCTGCTGTATCACCGTCCAGCCGCCTCCAAAGGACTCCATGTCACAAAAGACATCAAAGGTCCCATTACGGGGATCGGGAGTCACACGGTACACCCCATTCTTCCTGGTCTCCAGCACATTGTAGTCAGAACAGTCTCTGGGGGCTAAGATGACTGCCGGGGAGACAGAAAAGGGAATTGAGAGGAGGGCATTTGTAAGGGGATGTTATTCAATCTTCTCTGTTATTTTCTCGGTCCCGCCAAGAGGACAGTAATAGAAATGGCTCCCGAGGCTGAGGCAGACTGAAGAAAGTAATTCAATTTGTAATCATAATGAAAGTTTTCAGTGCTGAATTAAATCCTGGGGCGCTGTATTCCAACACAAAACGGTTCACCAGCTTTTTTCACCCATAACTTAATGCAACGCACCCTCACCCCCACGTGCAAAGCGTGATATAACAGGAAATGACTGCAAATGTGCATGTGCAAATGCATATGTCGCTTGACTCCTGCCTTATCCCATCTCAATCGTCTGGAAATCGTGCTGAGAATCAGGTCTCCTTTTTAAAAGAGTATACAGTATAATAGAAACGAAACAGTTAAAAAGAGAAAAGTGACCTTTCTTGTATACTTTCTAAGATTTTTACAATAACACTTGCTTTCCTGGATTGAAGGCTGGGCCAAAGGACTCCTGGGAAAAGACTCCTTGGACTGTTGGGAGTGGAAAAGAACAGACTTGTCCAAAATGTGTGAAACTGGATTAGAGTGGCCCTTCCCGTGGGGCTTACAGATTGGTGACACCGGGACAGACAGCAGGCAGACTGCTTTGAGATTCACTTTTTTGCGCCTTAAAGTCTGGCTTGTTGCTTCTGCAGATTCGGGAGGCTGTGAAGAAGCCCAGGCGTTGGGCTTAATGGGCGCAAATGCGCATTCATGGTACATCCTGATACTCTGTGTCCACCCTTATCATGCCTCAGAGGAGAATACATAACTCACTGAGACTTTTTTGCTGCACTACGATGAGTCACATGACTGACAGTTTACAGCTTGAATTATCGCAGAGTCCCAGTTGATAAGTGACTGGCACCAAAATGCAACATGACAGCCTGTCCTCGACGCGAGATGGCCGTCTGTCGCGAATACAAATGTGCTTCCACTAAGATAGTGCGGCCCTCCTATTTTGTCAAATTCCTTTCACAAGTACACTCGTCACTGTTTGAGTGAGTTAATGTTGCTGAACGTGGACATTAATTCCTGTCAGTTCACCTCAAGGCCCTAATACAGTACATCCCCCGCAAGAGACAAAGGGAAGATTAGCGCAGGTGAAAGAGGTTGGGATGGATACACCCCAAGGTGGAGGGGATGAAAGCAAACAGTCGACTTTTGCTCCAAGGTGGCTTTTTCCAAGCTGAGTCAAAGAGCTGCGGCAGCGTGCCTGCTTTGTAAGCCACGGCACACTCGAGTCATTTAGAATGTGTGTGCTTTACTGCTTCTTCACATTTTAAAAGGCACATTCATCCATTTCTGGCGGCGATGTGGCAGCTGGCGGCTCATTCCTAAGCAAGGGAAGTCCTGCAGATTTCTCCTCCAAGTACAGAGACTTTGTGACAAATGGGAAAACATGCAAGTTTTCCCAAGCATGTTTATCTACGCGAGCCGTGTCGGCGTTAATTTAACATCTGGAGTGAAGCGTTTGAGGAGAAATAACACAAGACAAAGATTTCATCATTTGATTTGCCATTAATCTCTATGGCAACAGCTGTTTCTTGTTGTTTGCCTTGGGACTCGCTTCAGACACCGCCCGGCACGGCTTGTATCAGAACCTTTAGCTGCTTCTGGAGGTCAACACGGTTGTGCAAAGATGAGCATTATCGAGCCCCCCTACCCTCCTGCTTCAACCACCTGTGTCTGATGTCAGGGAAGCCGCCTCCATTGCTCCTTGTGTTGTTGGCAGAAGATAATGACAACTAGTTGTTTCATGCAGGACTGAGCACTCAAGAGAATGACCTCTAAAATGGGTGAGGCAGACAAGAAAAGAGGGATAAAATAGCGAGTGAGGAAAGATGTTAAGCCAAGAGGAAAAAGGAGCATCTAAGAGGCAAGAAAATGAATGAATGATGAAGGACGCGTGCACTCAGGATAAACATTTCAGAACGGCATTGCAGTTGACTTTTTTTTTGAAGGAGAAAAAGCCAAGATGAATGCTGGGATTCCCTTCACACCACACACCAGACTAATCTACTTAGAAATAAGCTCACACCAAAAAAAGCCATCCTAATATAGCATTGCATTCTATTTCACCCATGCAAATAAAATCCACTCAAAAGTGCCTCTTCATACCATCTTTTCCTCCAAAGTTCTTCCTATGCCAAGTATCTGCCCTTCCTTCTCCCTCTCCCTGTTTCTGCAGTGCATGAGTAAAAGTAGTGGAATGTCAGGGCACTTAGATGATGTTGCGTAAGAGGTCGATTGTACATATTTCTTCACTCAAGTGCAATGATGTTGACCACAACCTCAAACTGTTCCCTCAGTTACACTGGAGCTCGCTTTTTTTATTTTTATTTTTTTAACCAAAGTACACAATACAGCAGGTGTGTCCGAAGTGCAGCCCAGGGCCAATTTATTTTAATTATGTCAGCAGAAGAGCATAAAAGAGACATATTAAGACACTAAAGTCATAATGTTAAGAGAGAAAAATATCATAAAGTTGAAAGTTAAAACGGTAATATGAGAAACAAAGCGACTAGCGACAAGTAAAATTCATTCATTCATGCATTTTCTATGCAATTTAGAGTTGCAATTACCATGCATGTTTTTGGAATGTTGGAGGAAACGGGATTAAGTTTGGAAAAAGTTATAATATAATATATAATGTAGAGAAGAAAGTTATATTATATATATATATAATCAGTTAGAACTGTGATATAACTGAAATAGATTAATTTTGCAGTGACCAGTTTATTACAAACCATATTTGAAACTATGTTTGAAATAACAAATGGCTTGAAATTACAGTTCCTTATGTTTTTCCGTTATTACTTGTTCTAAATGATATTTGACCTAATTGGGTGAAGGTGAGCACCAGGCCTTTGTTGTTGTTTTTCAAGATGAAAATTGGCCACTTTGTCATTATTGAATAAATCCTTTGCCAGGAAAATCAGCCCCCCTGACAACCTCACGTATTCTTGGAGCCATTTTGGGCTGTCTAGACACGGTCAACATAAGGAAAGAGAGGACACCATGAAGGGATGCTTACACTGTGGCGTGTTCTGCACGGCACATTGTGCGGTGCAGGAGGAGCTCAGCTTGTTGACCACTCCGCTGATGTTCTCCACACGTCTGTCCACCATGGCTTGCACGTTGTCCATGTTGAGGAGGTTGAGGGCCTCCATGCGACCTTGCAGGGAGGTGATCTGGGTTCTGGCGTTGCGTAGGCTCACCGACATCCTGTTCAGCTTCACCTGGAAGGAGACATCAGGGCCTTAGGGTTAGCCTCCATCCTTGTTGTTAAATTGTGGTGATGGATAGAAAGACAGAGAGACGGGCGCCGTGATGGTTGGATATCTGCCACAACAAGCTTAGCAGGCAAAGCAACAATTTACTGTTGTTTGGATGGCAGCTAATGTGCGTTCCCCGCAGCGTTTACAGAACCAGGAATGTTTCCTGGTGTTGTAGAGCCATCTGGGGTCTACTGGTGTCTGAACTAATGCCAAGTTTACCTTCCAGCTGATTGCATTTGACTGCACAATGTACTTTTTTCCATGAGGAAGACAATCATTTTGACATTTTTCTAATAATTAATGATTATCATGTTTAATTCATAGTTTTCTTACCTGCATCTCCTGCATGCTGCTTGGACCGGGTGTCATTTTCCCAAAATTTGGTCCATGTTCTTCCACAGCAGCTCCAGACACCATCACATTGTCCCTCTCCTCTTGGCTGGATCCACTTTGCACCTGCAGCCCTGCCACATCACTCCCTGTTTGTCCCTGGTCTGCTTGCTGATGTCCGTAGACCCCGCTTCCCCGCGTCCCTCGGCACTCCTGGCAGCTGCTCTTCAGCTTGTTCACCACCTCCTTCAGGCTCTGCAGCTCCTTCATCGTTTTCTCTAGCAGCCTAAACTGTTTGGGAAGCTGGATGGTGAGAGGAGGCAGGGTCACCTGATAGGGGCACTCCTCACTCCCTTCCTCCTGTCCGCTCCCGGAGGTCCCGCATTGGCCTGACGGTCTCAGTTTTATGGCACAGGAGGCTGGGGTGCCCGAGTCCGCTCCCAAAGTGTGGGGTCCTCTTGCGTCCCATCTCTGGTGTGAATTACCAGGGAAGTCGGCTGCATAGCAAGTGACTGCGAGTAGGAGAGTGGCACACACCACAATGGTTTTCATTTTTATCCAAAAAGTGCTCTGAAATTAAAAAAAGTGCATGTGATCCTGTCAGGCTTTGGGTGTGTGTGTGTGAGAGAGAGAGGGAGTGCAACCTGCAGGATGAGAGAGTGCAGGGGAACTGGTGCTGCCTCGGTTGCTGTGTCATTAATATGAGGACGGGTGAGCAAGGGAAGAGAGAGGGAGGGGTGGCGCTATTGCGTAATGCTCATCGTCATATCAGCAGCATTGTGAAAACTTGATTTTTTTTTGTATGGGGTGTATTTGGAAAGAAAAGCTCTGTCCTTGTCCCTGCTTCACTCGGAAGTACCGCCTGTCTCCCCGAGGAGCAAAATGACTCAGTACACAGGAACTCTCCACACCAATGACTTTAGGGGTATGGTATTTTTCCTCCTTACTTTACTTTACCCTTTTTGTGAACTGACGTGAACGCAGCAATCCATCTTCCTACTAGTCAGTCTTCTACTGTAAACCCAGCCCCATAAAAGAGGCTCAAGCAACACTAACAAGCGTTTTTTTTTTTTGCTTAAAATGCTGCAAATGAATTACTTCAGTGGGCTCTCATTATTAGAGACTTACAAATCAGATTTATTGCCTACATGTCCTTAATATTTCATTTTTCCCTTACCACCAAAAGGGGTTGAGAGGAAGACACTATGACGTTCTCGGGTGTTCAGTACAGTATAGGACTGTACTGAAATGTCAGTGTAAACCGGTACGACCTCCTTTTTTTGTTTTTCACTGAATATATGGAGATGAAAAAGCAAACCCATTAGTGGCTCTCGTGGACTTGCTGGTGGATGTCATTAAGAATTTCTATTCATTTGTGCTGCTTACGGATTCTCTGTGTGCTTGGAGGAATAACACACTCTAACATTGCATCAGAAGTTAATTAAGCTTTCTTTAAGTCTGTTCAAAGCTGTGCAACAACCAACTAATTTATAGTTCTGCTAACTTCTAGCCGCACTTCCATGCAGTCCATTAACTGTCATAAGCCTTTCATACCATGAATCATAATCAACACATCTGAAAGGTATGGCATAAGGGGCATAGTTCTGAATTGGGTGAACAGCAACTTACCAAACAGGAAGCCACTCAGAGAATACACATCGACATGTTGGGATTTAGTTTGTGGCATACCTCAGGCATTAATACTGGGACCAAAACTATTTGTTTTATTTATCTGTAAAGTCACCCAAAGACTGGAGGTTAGTACTATTTGCTGATGATATGACTTTATTTTGTTCTTGGGAGAATGCACAAAAAAATCAGGAAATCATCAGGAAAATGAAGAAAAGTTGGTTTGATAAAAACAGACGGTTGTTGAACTTAAACATCACTAAAATGATACTCAAACACAAATACTGTACAGCTAGATGGCCTAGACCAGTGGTTCACAGCTGGTGGGGTGGGACCCAAAAATAGTTTTCAGTGGATGGCGGGTCTTTGCCTGGGAAAGAAAAAAACAACCCAATGTCTGTAAATGCACTGTGTTCTTGTCTGCTATTCACTTGCTACGCTGCTGCAAAGTGCAAGTCCTTTTTTTGGCCGACTTTTGTCAAGCTCGAGTGGGAGAGGAAGTACATAGATTGGAGACTTAACGTTCCGTCCATCCGACAGACAGCGGCAGATGTCTGCTGGAGAAGAGTGCGCCATAAAGAAACAGTGTCTCAGCGCTTTAGCGCAACATTCCCTTTGAGTTGGAAAATTCCTTGAATTTGGCTTGCCACTGGTCATTGGAGGGTGGTTGGATAAGATCTGCTTCTTCCTACTGCTTTTTGGACATGTTGAATTATGCAAGTGTAAGCAACAAACCAAGAACATGTTTTGATTGCACCATTCTTCATGTGTTTCATTAACGTTCCCCCAATTGTAATGTTTTTATAACATTCCAACTTAATATTTAAATTCCTAACTGGCATTAGCAGAAGATCTTGCAAGATTAAAATTGTTCTTGTTAGGGCACTAAGTCTGGGACGATAATAAATAAATAGATTTGTCAGACAATAAATGTACATGAACTGATCATTTTGATGGCCTCAGTTTCTTGCCTTGTGCATGTGTGTCTCCTTTCCTCATCTTCAGCCTACAAATAAGCAGGATGAGAGTTCACTCTGTGCATTGGTTTCGCACTATGGCAGGTTTTTTTCATAGGAATGGAGTTGTCAGTCGTAGTCTCTTTGCCTCGGTGGGTGGAAGCGGGTCTGCTAGCATACACACAGAGGGCAGAAGATTGCAATGTAGTAGAAATTCTATTAGTAGATTGTAATGTATATTTTTATTGAAAGCAAAGTTAAAGTCTCGTCTCATGACACCCCTAGTCATTACACATGGACAGAGGTGGAGCCCGGACAGAACAGCCGAGGGAAACTTTACAACAGAAAGGCCCGCACCCATCGCCTTGATTCAGTCTGGCTACGGGCGCCTTGCCAAATCAATAGGTCAATATCAGAACATGACTGTGGAGATACACAGATAGAGATGATGTTTCAGTCCACACAGTGACGATGATTGTTTTTCCTCATTGAGGTTGCAGCCTTGTAAACCCTGCTGCTGTCTTTTTCACATGCATTGACCTGACATCTCATTAGCTTTTACCTGCACAGTGGAATGAAATCCAATCCATATAAAAACCCTTCCCTTACAAAGCCGATCCTGCTCCATTTCCACACTAAAATGTTTATTATTGTGCTTGTAGTTTGCAGAAATCTGCGCTGCATCATGCCAAGATCTGTTTCTACTATTTTTGCCTCTCACCTCTTAGTGTGATACACTTTAACATGTTTAAACTTCATACCCCTGGTAGCTAGTCAGCACCCCTCTGCAAGCTCCATCCACCTTTTTGTGCCGACATGTGGAGGTTCAGCCCTCCTGCCGCCTGCACGCATAAATATAGTTTAGCGATTGTCTCACTTCAAAGATCCACGTGTTACGCATTCACCCCATAACATTTTGCAATTCCCTTTTAACTGCTGCAGATAAGTCCCATCACCAGGAGAGGCAGGGCTCCCTGCAAACTGCCTTTGGGCTGTTTCAGATAAAACGCTCAGTGCGCACTGCTGCTGCTGCTGCTGCTGCTGCCAAGATGTCTGCTGCATCATTGCCGTGTCAGCCGTGATGGGAAAATCTACAACACAGAGCTTATTCTGGTGACTCATCTGTGGAAACAAAAATGTTTTGTAGTTGAGATTGTGTGCAAGGGTCCATTACTAGCAATGACCCATTTAAAGTTCCAGGATGGACAGTTGTGACACATTTACAGTGAAGCTGTTGATGTTGCTCTCTTTGGAGCCCTTGGTGTGTTTGTTAGCCAGATACTATGTAATTGGAATGACTCTTTCACACACACACACACACACACATTATCATGTCTAAGAAGTCAGGTTGCCTTTTTAGACAAGGTTATCCCCTCATTACCGCATCTCCAGCCCGACCTGCCTGGCTGCCAAGATAAGAGCTGAGCACCTGTCCACCGTTTCCATCATTGTGACATGCCAAAGTACTCTACACTACACTACAGGGAGAAATTCACCCACAACAGCACTCTCTGCAAAGACGGAGCACTGCACAAAGGGGGAAATTACCTGCTTTTTACTGAAGTTCTCTAGTTGTATTTCTTTCAGCGCTAATGGTAGCTTTTTAATCCTTTAGAGAAGTAAACCTTGCTTTATACGGGGCGCTTTGTACTTGTCTTTTTTTTTAGCCATCGTTCTTTGAGAATGATAAACACTTGTTCAGCTCTTAAGACACATTTGTAGTGTTCATATGCGTCACTCAGCGGTAGTGCTGCAGTTTATTTCGATCTCGTTATCCCTCTTTTGTCGCTGTTACATGGTTTCAGACCCGACCGCAATAAGTGAATTTCTGCAAAGAAGGATTCAACGTTAATAAATGAAGTATTTTTGTAGTTAGAGCATAGAAAACATGTTTTATACTTTATAAATATGTTTTTTTACCAATATTGAAGCAATAGACAGGGCTTATCGTTAGGCAAACACAGGGAATTGGCTCTGGCATCGAGATTTTCAGGGACCACCAAACGTCTCATAAAAACTGATTATTGATTTTGTTGTTTGATTTAAATTAGATATGACTGTTTTGATCTTAATTAACCTGCTTAAAACTACATCAAAATGCATAATTCCACCCTCCCCTCGATGCAATGGACTATTTCATGTGCAGATTGATTCCAGAAAACAGGAGTAAAACAAACTTGTTGGTAGAGGAGAAGGCGAGAGGAAAAGCAAGTTTTTATTAGGCACGTCCAATATTGGCCGTTTTGGTGTTCGTTTTTGGCCGTTATTGTCCAACTCTCAATTTCCGATTTCAATATCAACTTATACCGTACATGTAACATCACATACTGTATCACCTGTGGTGGAATTAACACATCTTTTGAGAAGCTAATGGATGCAGCATCAGCAATAGCTTCTGGACAAGGCTGTAAACAACATTGTACAACTCAAACAAGAAATCATCTGAGAAATACTCATGCTCAAGGTGGCTCAAGGAGCTCCACTAGCTTGGTGAATCCGTTGTCTTGCATGATGGAAAAGGACTGGTTATACGGTGTGTCACACTCCGAGAATTTCCAAAGTATTGAGGGAAGAAGTCTTGGTTCTGCCTTGCATAATCAACGTCATTTGCGCATGGGAAAATACGGGAGCCCATAGACCTATGTACAGCTTTTTTAAAAATTGGTTTTCATTATAGGGTAAAAGCTGATACCAGTATCTATTGATATTACATTTTTATGCCAGTATTGGGCCTAAAATCAGTTCTCAAATCAGCATAGTGATAGTTTTGATACTTTGGTCATTTGGGAAAATGTTTGACTGAAATGTTTGTATGATGAAAAGGAGCCATGTGTGGATTGTGAATAAAGTTGACATTGTTAAGGGAATTCTTAATCATAATGTTTTCATTTCATTCTTACGGTAGGTTCATGCAGTGTGATGTAATGTCATGTCTCGTCAATGCTTTATGCGATAACTGACGCCTAGTGGCCAGATTCTGTATTTTTGAATACTAATTATGGACCATAGTCCACCACGAAACATTGATCATTTATTAATTTTTGTAAAACTTTGATAAGGCGAGTCGTGATAATGGAACCCTGATCTAGCGAGGGATGCTTGTGTTCATGCTTGCGCAATTCAGCGTGTCTGAAAAGGAGTTGGAAGAAGCAGAATCCAACCCTGTCAGGATCAATGGATCTGCCTGATTGTTGCCTTCCAGATGCTGTCACTCGGCAAAATCGGTGCAGCCAAAGTGAAGAGGTTGAAGACGATCTACAGGCAGCTGAGTGATGCACTGAGAAGGTATGCTACTCTGTGTTTAGTGGAAACAATCTTCTGCCCAGTTTCATTTGCCTGCTGATATGATAGAGCCAAATACTGCAAAGCTCAAGTCGAGAAAAGGGCGATGTCGGACCTCTGTGCCAGAAATGATATAGAGGTTATTTATTCTAGCATATTTTCAGCCTCATAATACTTAGCTAGCAAGACAGCAGCCCATTATGTATAAGAGAAATGTGATGGCTACACCTGCACAAGCCAATGATAACCCACACCATGATGTCAAAAAAAAGAGTTCAGTTATGAATTTACACCGATTTTTCTTCTGCAACAGTGCCCGGGACTCAGAACTACAGCTTTTGGAAGAGACAACAAAGTTCCGTGGCGACCTAAGGAGGCTCCAGGCCGACTTGGAGAAAACAGAAGAGCCAAGCTCCACCGAGGAGCCTGCGAGTGAGGCGGGCAGACTGAGGCTTCAGCTCCTGCAGGCGTTCAGTGAACTGAAAGCAGCCGAGGACAGGGACTACATGACACAGCACCGGCTCAAGTGGTGAGCTTGTCTGCACTCAACGCCAACTATTACTTGGTGTAAATGTAGAATGTAGACCATTGCGCACATTTACACAGCTGATCCAAAAACCAGTTGGAATTTTAACATTTCCTCCCCTGTGAAGTGTTTACTTGTCCGGGCGCTCTGGCGTCAGTGTGGGAGTTATTTCTGCTCCTCTCTCTCGCTCTCTCTCTGTCGCCCTCATTTCTCGCGAGCCACTTTCCTCAATTCTGCCGCCGGCCTCACTTTTCCTTCCTCCAAATCTCTCACCGCCACTATCGCTTCGTCCAAAGGGTCAGATGCACCCGGAGAAATGGAAAAAAAACACCACTTTCTTGCGCTCGAGTCAGACGGAGGTCACGGGAACATTGCTAGGCAACATAACATGCACTGCTGCTTTCTGAACATTGAGTCCTGTGACCCTCTTTATTCAGATAAACAAGAACGACACCCACTTTCTAGTCCCCTTGTGACATACTTGCCTCACCTTGCCTCACCCTCGTTGCAGTCTCCGGGAGGAGAAGCGGTATCTGGTGAAGGAGAACAACATTCAGCACAAACCTGGTGTAAGTTCATCACAGCAGCTGTCAGCTGGAGTTACTGAGATTTCACCTGAGAGAGGAGGATTTGGAGTGTTACCTTAAGCCTCCATCCAAACTTTAGCATTAGTAGTCCATCATGCACTGTTACAAAGCACAAAGATGGGCTGTCAGCCTTAATAAGTACAGTATGTACAGACTCTTTCCAAAAAATTTAAGTACCATGGAAAAGTTTATTTATTTTTCACATAACTTGGGCTCATAAAACCTACAACGCCTTCGTGTATGTCACAATTTTTGCAGGAAAAAAGAAGGAAACAAGGATCAGATCAAAACAATCAAAAAATGTTACTTTCAAAACGACAAGTCGATCTTCATCTTCCTGCTGGAAGATGAAATCAGTGTCTCCATACAGATCCTCAGCAGAACAAATCATCTCTAAAGTTCTCTCATTCTGGTAGACTGTTGCTGTGACCTTGAATTTAAGAAAGCGGATTTTACCAACCCCTGCACAGGACATTGCACCCAAAATCATAACTGACTGTGTATTTGACACGGGACCTAAAGCAGCTTGGGTTCTGTTCTGTTCGTCTTCCTCCAAACCCTTAGAGCTTGATTCCCGAATGAAAGGCACACTTGGCTTTCAGAAGACCTTGGACCACTGGCCAACAGTCCAGTCCTTTTTCTCCTTGGCTCAGTTGAGATGCTTTCTATGCTGGCCCAGGCTTGAGCCAAGGAACCGACAGTTTTAGGCGATCTCCCGGATGCGTCTGAATGTTGTAGTTTTTGAAGCTGTGACGTTTTTGGGCTATTTCTGGATCTATACCAGTTTTTTTAATCTTCTGTTTTGCTTATGTACTAGACTTTCCATTGTTATGCAGTGATTGAAGCATATTTACAAAATTTTGATGTGATCTGTACTTTTTTCTTTGCAAAAACTGAAAGGTAAGTGGTGATTTTTTTCACAGTATTCAAATTTGTTGAATTCCCATTTCTGTTGGTTTGATAAGGTGGAAGCCCAAATTACTACATACTTTCTAACCATTTAAATTGTGGACCCTGCATTTACAATCTACGAAATTGTAACCTTTTGGATGGAATTATGGAAATAATACACTTTTCCATGATATTAAACATTTTTGGAAATGGTCTGTATATTTGGCATACCCCAGAGGAAAACACTATAGAAATGAATGTATTTTAGAGTAGTCAATGTACAGTTTGTATAGATTTACTAATGGGGCGGGGGTTAACTGTCACAGGGGGCGTGACCGGTAAGGAGGACTTTCAATATTAGTGCAAACCGTCCAACATGTACTATATGAATTTGTAATACTCAGCTTGCGCTGTGGTTTTTGAATACGCTGGTATGTTTCTCTTCTCTCCATTTTGTTGCATTCCACTAGTTTCAGTTTTTAGTTCAGTCTTTACAGCACAGATAAATAAATACATATTATCAGTTTCTCAGTTTATCACACTTTTCTGGATTAGTGCAGTTGAATCCAGACTGCAACAGATCACTGGGTGAACAGGATGTAATACACAAGGCACACCTACGTTTGGCGCTGTAAACAGACATGCATAAAAAGAAACTTGGGACGAAAGAACGCATGCGCATGAGTACGTCGTCTTCCACTTTCCCAAGCTCATCTAGACATACAACAAAGATGTACGCCACAAGACGAGATTTTAAGAAAAGTACAGTATATGACACTAATTTGTCATCTGTTCATTTCCTTTGTACAACATTACACGCTTGTGCACACTGTGTGACAAGAGGTCTCACTCCGTTCATGCTCTTGTTCCACGAAACAAAATAAACAGTGCAGAGTGAACTCTCTCCCTGCAGGTTTAATAGAAAACAGACAGACGTACACATAGCAATAGATTGAATTTTTGTTTACTGTGTGATGAATTTATTATTGTCCCAAGCCTAGACACTGTCTTTTTTCTAAAACAGAATTAGTTTGAGATCTTGCGAGATCTTGTGACACACCCTTAGTCGCAAGCTATTTGGACAAAAATGTCTGTCTGATGAGCAATAGCTGCACAGTTGTCTATATATTCATTTCTATAGTGTTGTCCCTTGAAAAGATATACGCTAACAAAATGGATGCTGAGATGTGAGCGATGGACTCACTTTTTTCAGATACTATAAGTGGAATAATGAATCTGCTGTTGGATCATACAGGATATGGAGAGCACCAAAAAGATGCTCCAGGACAAATGTGAGATGCTTCAAAAAGAGGTGTCCCAAAGACAGGTGGAAATCGGGTATCCAATTTATTTTATGAACATATTTCCACATTTGGTGTTTTTCTTGGTAACAAAAGAGATTCTGCAGCTATTAATTCTGTACAAAACATTTTGGGAGATTGTGTTCTCGCTTGTGTTTGCACAGAAGTCTGACGGAAGACATAGCAACCCATCAAATGCGGACATTGCAGGAACAGAAAGAGCTGGAAGACATGAAGACAGTCATTCAGCTCAAAGAGGTGTGTGTACGAGGGAGCGAATGGGCATTGGTTCCATCCCGCCATTAATAAAATAACATATCTGCCTTCTGTCTGTCTCTCTTGTGTGTTGCAAGGCTGAGAAAGCTCAGCTCCTCGCCGTACCTGAGCAGATTTTAAAGGAGATTGGAGGGCAACGCTCCAAAAGGGAGTGAGTGCAAGAGACATGTCTAACTATTTGTGTCCAATAAGTGCAGGAAATGCTCCAAATGTCCGGGATATAAACTGTAAATGAGCCGCTTAGACTGCAGCACAAGAAAGCAGAAATAGCTCAATTCCTCCACTTGATACACACTTCCACACTGCCTTGGAGTATCAAACTGTTCATTAAAGAAGATCACGGTGCAACTGTGCCTAATAAAACCTTTTCTTCTAAAAAGGTGTTTCAAATTGAAGGTGTCAAGATGTAATTGCTGGGAGAACCAAGTGTGAAGTGCTTTTTTTTCTTTCTTTTTGTTTTAAGAGCTGTTGTGAGTATGCTAAAAGAAATGGACGTCGAGGTTTCAGACATTAAGCGGCAAGCCAAGGAGGTGGAGGAGCACAACGGCCTGCTCAGTGCACAAAAGGAGGAGCTGGCCAAAGAGCTGGAGAGTGTCAAGGCCCAAGTGGAGGCCGGTGAGAGGAGGTGCAGGCAGCTGGAGAACGAGCAGGAAGTCAGCAGGGAAGAGGAAGCGGAGCAAATGGGGCACAGGTATAGTGTTGACAATTGTGAGTGCTTTGATTGATACTGGCAGAGAGGTGTGCCCTTAGTCTAGTTTCGACTGCTCTTTCCCATAACTTCATGGCTCAACAGCTTTATCCCTCTGTAGTTGTCACAACTCTGCACATCGCCCTTGTTCTTAAAAATGGGCACCAGCACACCTCCATTCCTCAGGCGTCTTCTCGCTATTTAAGATCCTGTTAAACAACCCAGTCAGAAACTCTACTGCCACCTCTCCTAGACACTTCCATACCTCCACAGGTATATCATCAGGACCAAGTGCCTTTCCATTCTTCATCCCCTTCAATGCCCTCCTCACTTTTTCCTTACTAATCTTTGCTACTTCCTGTCCACAACAGTCACCTCTTCTACTCTTTGTTCTCCATCATTTTCCTCATTCAGCAACTCTTCAAAGTACTCTTTCCATCTTCCCATGACACTACTGGCACCTTTCAATCCCAGCATACAAGTCATCATAAGCCCCTTGTTTGGCCTTTTCCACCTTTACTTTCACCTTATGCTGTCTACTCTCTCCAGTCCTCTCAGTGTCCTACTGCTTCTTAGCTAACCTCTTCCTCTGTATAGTCTCCTGCGACATGTCATTCCACCACCAAGTCTCCTTGTCTACTTTCCTTCCAGAAGACACACCAAGTACTCTCCTACCTGTCTCCCTGATCACAGTAGCTGTAGTTGTCCAGTCATAGCCTTTTTCAACTCCTTGCTAAAAGTCACGCAACAATCTTCCTTTTTCAGCTTCCACCATTTTGTCCTCTGCTCTGCCTTTACCCTCTTCATCCTTCTCACCACTAGTCATCCTACACACCACCATCCTATGCTGTCTGGCTACACTCTCACCTACCACTGCTTTGCAGTCACTGACCTCCTTCAGGTTACACCTTCTACACAAGGTGTAGTCTACCTGTGTGCTCCTACCTCCACTCTTGTAGGTCACCCTATGTTCCTGTCTCTTCTTAGAGAAAGTATTCATTACAGCCATTTCCATCCTTTTTGTAAAGTCGACCACCATCTGTCCTTCGGCGTTCCTCTCCTGGATACCAAACCTCATCACCTCTGTTTCCTGAACCAATATGTCATTGGAAGTGTGCATAAATGACAACACTCTCACTTCTAGGGATTTTCTGCATCACTTCATTCTCTACATCATCTTCATTCTCTTTCTCCTTCATCTCACATCCAATCTGTGGAGCATACCCACTAACATCACACCTTCAATTTCTAGCTTCAGGCTCATCATTCTATATGACACCCTTTTTACCTAGCAGACTCCTCCTTCTTTTCCTAGCAGACTCCTCCTACTCCATTTCTCCCCCTATCTACACCATGATAGAACAGCTTGAACCCTGCTCCTAAGCTTCTAGCCTTTCTACCTTTCCACCTGGTCTCCTGGACGCACAATATGTCTACCTTCCTCCTCTGCATCATGTCAACTAACTCTCCACATTCTCCTGACTTAGTTCCTACAATCAAAGTCCCTACTGTCAGTCCTGGACTCTTGGCATTCCTCTTCTCTCTCTTCCTTTGGACACACCTTCTTCCTCTCCTTCTTTGAGCAGCAGTAATACAATTTCCACCGGCACCCTGTCGGTGAACAGCACAAGTGGCGGTCGTTGTTAACCCGGACTTCTACCGATCTGGTATGGAAGTCAAATGTTTGATTTCCATGTTTTGATTTGGCAAAGTTTTACGTCGGATGCCCTTCCTGACACAACCCTCTGTATATATTCGGGCTTGGGACACTGGCTTGTGTTCCCCGTTGCAGCTACATTATGGCATCTCCAACATTATAGAGTGGGGGAAAAAAGCTCTTCTTCTGTTCCGTGTGGAAGTGGTACATTCTTGGCCGAGTTGCTCAATGTGACGTAAACAATGAATAATAGTCAGTGTGACTATAGACATGTTATTTTATGCCTACGCGTCTCTAATAATGTTTGTTATTTTTATTATCTAATAATGTATGTAGAAAGTCTCAAACAGGTTTTCTATGCTATAAATATTCAATTTACAGTTGTCCCTTGTTTATAGGGGTTAAATGGTTCCAGACCCGATCACAATACTATATGAATTTTTGCGATAGAGGATCAATTTTAATAAATTGAATATTTATTTTATAAGTTGTTGTTTTGTTTTTTTTTTTTTTACCAATATTAGAACCCTGTAGACTTGAGGTAACCCCCTTATAAGGACCTTTATTCACTGTTTACATCACATTGTGCAGCTTTTGTGCTGCAGAGGGTAGATATGGCCACTAACTGGCGAGCTTGCAAGCTTACCTCAAATTAATTTATCCTAAATTTAAGAAGCCAAAAACGTATCACTTTTACACGGAATGAGAAGATAACTTTTTTTCACTTCTTATCATGTCAGACATGCCATGGCTGACTTTCTGGCTTCATGCTGTGCTAAGGTATATAATATAATGTAAGCTAATGTCTCAATGTTTCATACTGTTGCCTAGAGACCAGGATATTACATATCGCTTGTATTTCAAAATGTTTTGAATAGTAATATACCGTAGTCTACAACCAAACAGCCATCAATTGAAAAATTGCAATATTGACCTGCAATATTGCAAGGGACGACTGTATTGACATATAGAATTTTATATTTCAGAAATTTCCAATTAATTAAACCAATTAACCGCTATAAACAAGTGACGACGTGAATGTATTCCTTTATGATAAATGAAGAACTGCATTTGTTTCTGTTTTGGATGTTTGCATGCTCGTTTCATTACCAGGGGGATCCTGGAAATGAAGTTGCAGAGTATCATGTGCGAGCGAAAGCTCCTCTATGAGAGTCAATCTGTGCAGCTCAAAGAGAAAAAAAGGTAAAAGTAAATACATGATAACATTTTAAAATGTACTGTGCTTGAAGGAGATTTGGGCGCGAGCCCTGAAATGAACACTGATGCACCTTGGAGTCAATTTGTGCTTTTAAACCTGATAACAAGCTAACCGAACGTCTTCTGCAATCTTTAACACGCCTCATTTGAGACAGTGAGGGTGCTAAAAACTTTTATGTTGGCTGCAGGCAGATGCAAGCCTTTCAGAGGATGGAGCGTGCGCTGGCCATGGCCACGGAGCAGCTCAAACATACGCAATCGACTTGCGCCGACCTGCAAGCACAGGTGACCTATCGGATGTCATATTTCACTCACTTTGCAGCTTAAAACACAGATGTTATGCTTTCATTTGTCCACGTTCCTGTTATCAGGAACATTAATATTTTCCTTTACATCAGGAGCATGTTTTTTTTAATTTGAGCTTCCTGTAATTTCACTGTTGCGTACAGTTTGTGAAGCGAAAGAGAGAACTCAAGGGAAAGGTGTCAGCACATATCACACGCGCATGAAAGGAAATTGCTATGACACATCAGGGATTTCGCGTATTTAGGAAATGTCGCAAACAAAGCTTTTTATTGCTTTCATCGTCAAAATGTGACGTCTAAGAATGTGTTTTATGTGCCTTTCAGTTTTAGTCAACACATCCATTCCAATCTAACTGCATCGACAAATCATCACTTTAAAGGAAAACTTCCCTTTATTGTAGTTTTGCCCGTCATCCGCAGTCTTTATGTGAGGAATGAGAATTCTGAAGCTACAAAAACAGCTGCAACGAGGCAGCTAATGAATGCACGTAATGGGATTAAGCTATTTTGTCTACAAAGCCTGCAGTTAAAACACCTCGAACAAGGATTTATGGTTTATATACATGGTGTGAGCATGCAGTAACCGGCACATTCATGATAACATGTAATGCTTACAGTTTTTTGCCATATTTTGGTCATTTTAAGCATTAGCGGAACTTCTCTCCTGGGTGCTTTGGTTTCACATAGCGACATAGAAAGGAATGCTACACCTAGCGTTAACTTTTCCATACTCAAAAACAAAAACACAGTAGCTGTGGCACCAGCGGCGACATGGAGCATTACTTTTTGCTGGTGTCCTGAGGTGTTGTGAGCGAGTGCGTGGCAAAACTAGTCGCTGGCTAGCTGGTGTGGTGTCACTACGGCAGGTAAGTAGTTCTTCGGCATGCGATCTTACAGTAACAATGTCACTGTAGCTTGGTCGATATGCAGGTCACATTATGTAAATGGCAAAATAGTTGAGTCCCATTACATCAGTGCTTCTCAAATAGGGGGACGGGACCTCCTGGGGGTGCGCAATGAACTGTTGGGAGGGCACGAGAGGCAGGGAGTACTTTCAATGTTGATGAAGACCTGCCAACATGTAGAAACTACTACTAGTGTACTCAACATGCAGTATGGCTCTTGAATGCGCTTGTATGCTTCACAGCTCTCCATTTTGTTGCATTTTCAAGTTCAGTCTGTGGAGTACAGATAGATAGTAAGTATTTCAAATCAGGGGTGCGGGTGGGGGGCTTTTCTATCCTGTGCAGCGGGGCATGATAGAAAATAATTGTATTAGGTGCATTATGTGCCTTCTTAACTGCATTTTTTTTAGCAGTTTTTATATCTGTAGAACGCACAGAATTAAGAACAATGTGTGTTCATGTATCAAATACTGATTGTGGATGATGGGCAAATTTCCTTTAATGTTGTCTGCTATTATTGCCATTCATAGGCTATTTAATTGAGAGACAGTTTTCTATTCACCGTAGATATACGTGAAAAAATAGCTGTTGCGACTCAGCAACAGCAGTGGAAATGAAACTTTTCACTGTGACTTTCTGACTTCAATTTCCAGTTAGACGCTCTACGGAGAAGAAGGGCCGGTGTTGCGCAGAGGATGGCTCTTCAGAAGGAAGTGGATGCTCTCAAAGTCAGCTTTGAAAAACAGGTGAGGACGTGGGCGCAGCATGTGGGCGCAGCCAACAATATTGTTTGCGATGGTTGTCGCAAAATATTGGTCATTAGTCTGGCCAATCTACCACTGCAGGGACAAAGTGTGGCATTGTCTACCTCCTTTTAAGGGCTCGCGATAAGCACATAAGAACAATGCTAAATATCCCACTCCCTCTCTTCCTTTGCAAGTTATCAAAAAGCAAAAAAGTGAGCCTGGAGCAGCAACAGTATGGGATCATCCAGGAGCTGCTGAGGGAATCAGACGGCCTGAGAGAAGAACTGCATCATCTCCGCTGTCTTACGTACATTAAAGCAGAGGAGAGGGGCCACAAGCACCGTGAGATGATAAGAGCTGAGGTGCAGCGGAAACTCACACAGCTGCACACATGATACATGTTCATGTGTTGGAAACACTAATATTCCACAGACTTTTTGGAGATTTAAAAGGCCCCTCCTTCTGTGTCATTGAATCCATCCACAGCAAATGAAGCAACACATCCGACAGGAACTGCGAGAGAAGGAGCTCATCATCATGCACCACAGCAAGCTGAGTGCTATGCTGCATCGCAGGTGTCATGCTAGTTTTCCATTTCTCTTTGCTTGGTGCCAACATTGCTTCATTTAATGTGTGCACGGATAAGGACACAACCTTATATGCAGCAAACTGATGTGACAAGTTTCTCCTGAAACTCATCTTGGCAATTTATGACACTCAACTCACACTGCCGGATGAAACACCAAACCCTCACTTGGAAGGCATCTGTTGTCTGCAGACACTGATTACAAGCCTCACTGAGCCGCTAATTAATTGTTCCTTTTATTCCTCAGAGTGCTACAGTACGACGGACTCTGCGACGCGATCGCCGAGGAGAAAAATAAGTATGTCAAGCTCAAGCAGATTGCCTCACAGAACCTCGCGGAGTTACTGGAGCAGGTGAAGCTGCTTGAAAATGAGCTGGAGATCCAAAAAAGCATTGCCACCAGGAAGGACAGGTGTGTATATCATGTTGCCGGAGGAAAATACACTATCTATACCCTTTTATTACTGTAAATAATTCAAGTTACAATGCTATAACAATGAATATACTGTAGAGCAGTCAGTGTAAAGCCTGTTTTAGTAGTATAGATTTAGTGTCCACTGGAAATGAGTCAACACACAGCCATTATTATATAGTGTAATTCTGAAGCAGAAACTGGCAGTTTTCCAACGTGGTAAGGAACCCAAACACACCTCAAGATGACAAGCGCCTTACTGAGGAAGGTGAAAGTGGTGAAGTATGTCTCCTGCAGACCCGGGGCCTCACTAATACAACTGTGTGTGGAAATCTGACTAGATGTCTGCGTACACCAGAAATATACGATGGTATGGCCCCGTGTCTCGAGGGAGCTCGCAGTGGTGTTACTTGCTCCATTGGGGGGGTGGCACATCCAGGTGCATATGTGAAAGTGTAGGTGTGTGGGTGTATGGGGTGTGTTTATGCGTGTTGGCATGTGTGAGTGGGGGAACAGGGTTTGGTGTGTGTAGTGGGGGTAGGGTGGACGGGCTTCTGTCGGGGGGGGGGGGGGCAAACCCATGGGCCCTCTACGGGTGCCTACCTCTGGCGTCGGGGTAGGCTATGGCCCGCGGCAGTTGTGTCTGGGGTAGCCTGGAGCTCCCGGGGTGTTGAATGTGACCCCTGCTTTGGGTGGCTTCTGGGCCCGGGGGCGGATGCCCTGCTTGCCCGTAGCTGGCCGGCCCCCAGCAGGTGTTCCGGCGGTTGGCGTCCGTGCCCCATGTGGCCCTTGCTCGGCTGCCGAGTGGCGTCCGGCCAGGTCTCTCTTGCACCTCTTCGGAGTGGACTCGCGGTTGCCTCTTGGGGGGGCGGGGTCGGGCCGTCCCCTCTGTAGGGAGCTTGCTGGGGGGCCGTGCTCCGGCGTCTTCCTAGTCGGACCCTCGCTTTTGGAGGGAGTGTGGTTTGGGATGCATGGCTGTGGCTGTGTTATCCTGTCACTGCAGAGTAATGTAGATTTAATGCAGATTTGTTGCACGTGTCATCTGGATGCTCATTGTTCAAGAGGTCCTCTTTTTCTCGTTTTTCTTTCATGTTTATTATTTTTACGTATATATGTATATCTGTGTATACATATATATGCACACTGTATGTGTGGGTATGTATGTATGTGCACAGTATATGTATGTATGCGTGTACGTATATGTATATATATATATATATATGTGTATGTATATATATATATATATATAACTTTTACTTTTATTATTTATTTTTCTTTCTTTTCCTGTATTTTTGCTCATTTTGCTCAGTGACTGAAATTGTGATTATCATGGTTGTTTATAATATGGTTGAAATATGTTTGTGAGGTTCTTCTGCACCCTTTCTTATACCCCCCCGCCCATCCCTTTGCAGGTCAGGTCGACGACCGCCAAGCTCTGAATTGAAGCCACAGTACACAGTGAAGACAGTGAAGCATCCGGATATGGGCATGTTTCTCCTACTATGGTGTTGGGCTATTTATCCCATAGCAGGGATCATGGATCATTTTGCACATGTCAAAATACTTGAAAAGGTCATGTTGCCTAATGTTGCAAGTTTCAACAAGACAACAACCCCGAACACACTCATACACCAGAAACCAGCTTCTACCTGCTGACAAAAACTGGCCATCTTGTCCAATGAGTTCAGTTCTTGTTTTGTTTGCGTTCTTTGCTTAGCATTCAGACAGTCACGCACATACGGGCGAGTGTTGTCCAGCCTTTTGGCTGTGTCAGCTGAAAACTGTCCATACTCCTCAATTGTTTGGTATTCAAATGCCCTATCAAATTCAAGCTTTTTAGCGTGCTTTTTTCATGGCACGTGAGCCACAGCTTTTAAAGGCATTTATCGGCGAATGTCGACCACACGCTTTTTCATCGAGATCTGGCTGATACTGATCGGTGGCTGATCGGAGCATCCCTAAATAAAATGTGTGGGTACTTGTGTGTACTCACTTTTTCTGTTATGCTATCTTTTTTTACAGTTTGCTGACTAAAGTTCAAAGGAAGATTTCTAAAAGCTGCAAAATGAAGGATAAATTACGAAACAACATCAACAAGGTCCAGGCTGCTTTTAAGTGCGAGATATGGGCAGGGAAGTATTGGGACTCAAAGAGTCAGCATTTTGCTTAACATCCTGTAGGTTGTTTGGCAGAGGCGTCAGGTTGATCAGGAGCGTCAAGACAATGAAGCAGAGTTACGGAGGCTCAGCCAAAGGATCAGCCACCAGGAGGAAACACTTCTGGACATGAACAAGAACCAGGAACGAACCGTAAAGCGGCGCAATTTGCTGTGTGTATAAATCCAAGTAGGCAATTTGAAAAATGAGCACGTGACATATTTTGTTTGGCCGTCTTCCCCCACAGAGGAATCCAGCTGCTGGAGCATGAGGAAGTCTTGTTCGACTACCAGGAGAAGGTGAATATGCAGGAAGCGACCATCAATGAGGGCAACGTGGCAATGGAGAACCTGGAAAAGGAGACGAGAGACCTGAAGGTGACCATCCGAGAGTTGACGAGACAGATCGGCTTCAAGAGGAAAGAGGTGCTGGTCCAGAAGAAACTGGAGGAACAAATTACTACGCTGCAGATAGAGGTAGGAGAAGTTATGGCAGCAGGGTTGGACAGTGTGTTCCCTTCCTGCCAGTAAATGTATTATGTTGTAATGGATGGGCATTGCCTCAACACATGCAGTGCAGTGACTCCATCATGATGTATCGGTATATATCATTCTGTGTCATCCTCTTAGAGTTGTAGAAGTGAATGAAGTTTATGAGAGTGCGGGATTGCGTTGCTCAACTTTAATGTGCATGTTGGATAGGCTGAGTGTGCTCTTAAGAACCCAGCGATGATTGGATCCGTATTTTAAACATACCTTTTAATGAAAGCTTTATAGGCAAACTGGAATAGACTCCCGTTTATTTGAGAAGCAATTGTTTATTTTGACGACCTAGCACCACACCAAATTTTATATTCCTGTTTGAAAGCACCTGTTTTCATGCTCGTCATCCATCTTTATGTTAAGCCAGAAACAGCATCACCGTCTCAGCTTAGAAGGCGAGCATGCATAAAGATGAGCATCCAAAGAAGGAGACAAAAACGGAATAAAACCAAAAATGAAGCTGCTTTACAATGCATAGAGCGACACACGTTTTCATCCGCCAGCGTCTGCGTCAGGGGATCGGGTGCGTGTGTTGCCGCTGTACACTATCGCTATCAGGCTGACACGTTTTGACTTGCAGATGGATGAAACTTGTGTCGTCCCAGTCTTGTGTGCTCTTTTTGGATGATCGCATTGTTGGATCTGACTTTGCCATGTGCTGCCGTTTGAGAGAGACAACCCCTCCCATCTGTTTGCTTCGTCTGCTGTTTACCCTTTTGCTGTTTGTTTCTTTCCATTGTACATATTGTGTTGTATTGTACTCGTCATTGCTCCCAGCATCTCTTAAATGCCCCATATTATTGTATTTGTTAAGTGTGCTTCCCCAAAATCTAGCCTTGATTCTAGACCTGTAAAGGGCTTTTAGTAAGCCCTACCCTCCTCAATTTGTTTTTGTCCACAGCCTCCGGCAGAGTTGTGCACTTTATCCATTTTTTACATAGTACACTGTATCTCTGCACTTCTCCAACACAGTAGATACCATACAGCACATACAACAGCATAACATTAGTGAGTAGGGGTGTCAGGAGACGAGATGGTCCACAAGATAGTGGCTACGACAACATTACTTTTTAGAAAATATGACGCATAGTATATTGTAATATAGTAATTGAATGTATATTACTTTACACTCTTCTGCACTCTGTGTGTATGCTTGTGGCCCCGCCTCCACCCACCGTCACGAAGAGACTGCATGACTGACCAAAGGACTCATACCGTTCACACCAAGGTTCTGAAACTAATGCACAGAGTGAATCCTCTTCCTGCCTGTTTGAAGGTCAGAGACAAATGCACATGGCAATATTGCCATGCCGTTCATCTTCATTTTTTGTGTGATTGATTGATTTATTGATTAAGTGCCCATGAGACATTTGTTTCTGAACTTGTCTCGTTTTATTCTTGCAAGACCTTGTGACATGACATCTTGTGACACCCCTATTCATTAGCGCTCATAAACAGGCCCTTGAGGCACATTACATCATTCAAATATCAATGTGGCACCTTAAAGGACCTTGAAGAGACGCCTCCTGCTTGTAATGTCATATCATGCCAAGAGGTGTAAAGATGAGCGTGACATTGAGTCTGTGCCAGTCTACACTGTTTTTTCTTCTATCAGCTCATCTGCCCATCCATCCAGTTTATGCCAAGCATTTTGCCTCCAGTGTACAACACATCATCTTCCAAATTGCTCATCTTTGTCCACCAGGGATTCCAAATGAAATCCATTGGAGGGAGCTTGGCAGTTTAATGCAATCTCCATGCCATCCATTCTTCACAGACATTATGTATTTGTATTGATCTGTGATTGCTTTATTTGCTCATCCCATGCGGGACATCCCACGTGCCTTTTGATGGCAAATTTGGACAAAGATAGGCCATCTGCGAGACTATTATAGTTCAATATTTTGAGGCTTTCATTTGCTTGGAATTTTAATGGAGGCCGGTGTTGGATTCTGGGTGTTATTTATGAGCTGCTGGCATCTTCCCCTGCATGCGTAATGCTGGGATAACTCCCTTGCAACAGTTGAAAACAGTCGCTCCATCCTCATCCGCAGATAATGCCACAGCCCTTTGGACAGAAAGCCCACACTCCATCACTATTTCTTCCAGGGAGGAGCAGGCTGACACACTGCACATTCCCTGTGGTGGTGAGTCATTTGGTGTCCTAAATTTTCATCCAACCTGTCTGGAAGTCTAATGTGGGGAAACCCGCCATCCAGAAAGAAGAAGAAGGGACACTGCAAATAGAAACAAAACAAGCTTTGCTTTTAATCCATTGGGAGCCGTTTGTCTGTTTAGATCTTGCAACTGTTTGTCATTTTTGCAATATTACTAAATATATTATTATTATATTATTATTAATATTAAAATGTGCTGATTTTAGCACCTTGCCCGCACGTATTCCGCATATGAATTTGTATAAGTATTGTCTCTGTTTGTTTGACCTTCTGTAACATGCAATCTTTAATTTCATGCATGACCTGGGCCATCGTTATCATTCTTTTAATGTGTTTCAAGACTTGCTGAAGCCCGAGGATGCTTCATTTTCTTTTATTTCCCATCTAAGCAGTATGAGAGTAAGGGGGCGGGGGGGCTTAATCATCATTATCAAGTAATTTGCTGGAAGAAATCGGGCTTTAGTGATGAAACTCCTCCATATTATTATTTTATTTCGTAATCCAATTTTCTTTATCTGAGAAAAACATGAAATGTATTGCTCACACTATGCATTTATTTTAAATGTACATGTATTTGTGGTCGGAAAGATAGCACCTGCGTTGGGTTGTTGCCATGGCAACATCGCATCGCTTTATTTATTTTTTCAACTCTATATGTTATAGAGTTGGAATTTCTCTCTTATACTATATCGCTTTGTTTTACGCCTTGAGTGGTAAAGCTAGTAGCTAGGCTGTGTGGTGTGGCGAGACGTCACTACGCCAGTAACGTAATTCTTGGGCGTAACAATACTTATAACAATATCGCTGTAGTTTGGTTCGTAGGCTGGAACATTATGTTTCAGAAGGCTTTGTAGGCAGAATAGGTGTGTCCCATTACATGCATTAATTACCTGCTGTTTTGGGCTGTTTTTATATCATTAGAATGCACAGAAAAAATTATAGCTATACTGTATGTGTTGGTGTCTCGCATGAGGATGATGGGTAAATAAGTTTTAAAAAAGTAAATAGGAGAGGCTAACTAGTTAGCTTGCTATGATAGCGACGTCCGTCTGTTATGTCTTTGCAGGAATCCCGTCCAGCGCGATGTGATGCAAACAACGAATAACTAAAAGAAATGTAAAATAAACTATAGGGGTGTTATTTCATGTCTACAGGGCTCTAATAATGTTACAACCCGTATTTAGAAAGTCATAAACAAAAATATTCCCTTTATAAATATTTGATCCTACTTTGCGGGAATTCAGTTATCGCGGTCGGGTCTAGAACCAATTAACCGCAATAAAAAAGGGACGACTGTAACGAATAATAATCGGATAGAAAAGATTGTTCAGAATAGCCACACTAGAATGGTAGATGTTGCATGTATTTACCTGTTCCTTTTCATACAGAACCCAGGGACAATTAGTGTAACTTGAAACACCTCCAAATATGATGCACATCCCATTTTAGCATTTAGTACATGTATAAAACACATAACAATGTATAACACACTTACAGGCAAACTTTTCCTCAGGCCTCACATGACAACTGGCACATTGTACACGTCAGTGGCAGGTGACTTCCTGAATACGGGCACCTCTTTAGTACAACGGAATATATATGCACACTTGCAAATGAGACTCACAAACGTAACAAACAAGTTATGCAAGGAACACAGTCAGGCGGTGTTCCGCCTTTGTTACGCCTCAAATGCTCGTCCCCCATTCTGTGTCTGCGCCTTTTGTACAGAACCAGCCCTCTCATCGCCTTGTACAAGACTAGCCTCGCTGTCTTCCGCTTGTCCTCGTTTGCGAGCGCAATAAAAGAAGAAAGAGTCTCCAAAATGTTTTTAGCTCTGCAGAGACATGTGGCTGAAATCTGCTGCAGCACCACCCAGCCCCCGAGAGATGTTTAAAGAGGAGATGATTTGTTTGCCGTCTGCACACGGGCAAAGAGGTGCTGTACAGATGGCGGTGAGATACGGGGATTATATTTCCCTCCCTCCTTATGTATTTAAAAGTGCATTTTGAAGTCGTGGATGCTCACAGGAAGTGTTTACGATGTGGCGATCAAGCGATGTCGTATCTTGGCATCGTCTGCATGAGATGTGCGATTAGTATGGCAACCGTAGATAACCCCGCGCCCCATCTATCAGCCCAAATTCTCTCTTTGTGATTCTTTCTCTTTTGGGTTCACATCCTTTATCTGCAGCTGCTTTCATTCTTCTTCCTCTTTGTCTCCTTCCTCTATCGCTTTCATCCATCTCTGCATTGGCGTCCATATAAGCGGTGCCGTTCACATGACGCCCATATGACACAGAGGGGTGAGGCCGGTGTATTTTAAAGCGCCCCCGGGACGTCACTTTCGATCAGAATTAACCGCCCGTTGGCACCAAGACGGGCTGCATTAATCTGGTGAATTCGGAGGAAATGGGAATCATCACTTTGTTCCACGCTGGCTTCACACACGTTACGGTGCAGGCGTGTGAACACGCATAATCCGCGCGGTCGAGCGGAGGGAAGCGGCTGTTTCATAAGACGGGTCAGGTCAAGACCGCCTGTGTCTTCCTTGTTGTTTTCACACCCTTTTTTTTCCCTCTTCCAGCTCATCCTCACGTCCTCCGGCGTCCAGAAATATTTTCTGATGTTGCTTTTTTCTGCTCGTGGCAATCCACCTGTTTGTTTTTTTGTCTCTTTTGTTCTGTTTTCTGCTACAGCTCTTGATCATCTCAGCTTCACATGTTTATGTGTGTGTATATATATATATATATATAGCCACAATCATTTTATAAACACAGGCTTTGACTTATTATTTATTGCCTGAACTGGAAGGCAGTGGATTTGAACTGCAGGACAGTACTGCTTGTCCTCAATAGGTTTGAGCGAGAGGCTGCTTACACCCTGAACTGGTCGCCACCCAATCATAGGGGACATTTATTCACACAGCCATTCACACTCACTTTGGAGTTCTAATTGACCTAACGTGCGTTTTTTGGGGTGTGGGAGGAAGCGGGGAGGGATTGCAAACTCCACCCGAAGAGACGCTCCAACACAGTAAGGTTTAAACTGTCAATGCCCAGACTGAGAGCTTGCAGCTACGCCATCAGCATATTGTACTGTAAAAATAAAATGAATTCATGAGAAGCACATTTAGACAAAAAATAGAAAGTTGAAACTTAAAAAACAAAACTGCACAAGTCAAAACAGCTGCAATTTTACGAAAAAATGTCAGAATATCAAGATAAAAAAATCTCTATTCATTCTCTATTGTCATTTTAGAGAAATCAGGTTGGGGGAAAAGTTACAATACTGTGGGAATAAAGTAAAAATATTATGGGAATCGTTTGTTATATTAAGAAAAGAACATTTATGGACATTATTTAGGAAGAAAGTTTATTAAAGTTTATTATTATTAGAATTTTAGAAGAACCTCATATTTTAAAAGACTTAATTTATACATGTGTTGTAATATTTTTCTCAATTTTGTGTCGGCTAAAGGAGCAAGTCTAGTCTACCAAACCAACGACTTTGGAAGACCTTGAAGGGCGAATACGATTAGTTATGTTTTCCATCCCACAAGAGTTCCTTGAAAAAAGGATTGGCGAATGCTTATCACATTGTACATAAAACTCCATGCAATGCACTTTCTTCTTACGTTCATTTCTTGAGAGAATTATAGTTCGGAACTATATGACATAGGGAGTTACTTTTCATTTGCCTTGTATATCACTTCTTATCATATGTGTTGCTTTACAAAATATCCAAGTGGCAAGCGTGCATCCTTTCATTTTTCATTTTGTGTCTCTCGCTGAAAAGTTTGGACGCCCTTGGTCTATTTCAAACATGCTTAACCAAGTTACAGTACATTAATTAGTCCTACATTGTATTACACATTTGTCTTTATCTTACAGTTGCTGGAGGCCAGAGATCAGAAGCTGGATAATCTAATGCAAACTGCAGATTACAAAGTGCTAAAAGGCTCTGACCCTTCATCTTCTGATCTGCTGAAGAAGATTGAGAAGGTGTGTTGCAGCTTTTGTTCTGTTCTTGATTGAGTTGGTTGACATAGCGTGGTTAGAGAAGCTGCCGCGTCTCTTCCGTCGTAGCTGGAGGCCGACCTCGCCAAGAGGGAGGGGCAGCTCTTCGAGAAAGAGCGCCAGGTGGACCGGGTGGCCCGGCTCTCGGAGCCCCTCCGAGAACAGAACAACAACTGCCAGCAAGACCGATTGTCGCTGGCCAGGAAGGTAGACTTTCAACGAGGCTCAGCTCACATCAATACATGTTCACAATTGTTTATGTCCAGTTGAACGAGCTGCGGACACACATCATTGACACCAGCCGCCGTCTCATGGCTGCCTCTGCAGAACTGTCAATGAAGCACGCTGCCGCCCTCTGCCTCCAACAGGAAATCAAAGACAAAGAGTTCCAGGTCAGAGGTGGAATCACGATGAATAACGACGGTAGCCTGTATGCATGCGGCCATCATACAAAGTCAGATGACTGGGTTTTTTATTTTACCTCCAGATGGACCGGTGTCAGAGGCGGCTGGAGCAAGGCCTGCCACCCTGCCCCGAGATGGAGGAAGAGTGGAAGAGGATGCTCCGGGACAAGAAGAGGCGACAGAGAGACAAAGAGGAGCGAAAGAGGGTAAAAACAAAAAAAAACAGACTGACAAAGATCACTGCTCAAAACTTGATTAAAGCGCTTGAAGGGGGAGGAGGGGGAGAAGAGTGACAAAGGAATTGATTAAAGCCACGAGGCAAGAGTCGCTATCCACCTGAGTGTGTGTGGCTGAAGAGAGATTTAACACGCTGGCACAAAGACTCGACAGGGACAAGATGAGCTTTGTCAACAGGCCCGACACCAGACTGGCACACAAGGCGACATCGGTCGTGTCTGAAAAGAGTCCAGCTGCTCTCATCTGTAGTGTCTTTTCATCCGCATTATTCCCGTTTATGGCTGCCGCCCCACAAAAGAACACCACAAAGCTCCACATGCAAATGCAAGACGGGACATTGTGGAATTCAAAACTCATCATAGCCTCTTCAGAGTTCAATGTGTTTCCTGTTAGCCGCCAAGACTTCTGGCATCCTTGCCAGACAGTAATCCATTCATATACTTTGAAGTCTCAGGGTTTTCAGCACACCTCATTTCATTGCTGCAAGAATTTGAGGTCATGAGGTCCATGGTTGCCTTTTTTTTTTACCCTTGCAGAGAAATCTGACCCACTTAAGTAAGTCAAGCTGCATATATCAATGGATGGATGCCTTCTGAGCAGTTGAACACTATCAATTCCCAATTCAATATATATTCTCAGACTACCGTTGTTTAAACATGCAATTCAAAGGCTTGGCCAATCCGAAGCCTAAAGAAAGTTCTCCCTGGAAAAGGCAACAAAAGTTTCATCAAGATGAATAGAGTCGTCGGTTAATTGGTTCCAGATTGTTCTTGGTTCTTGGTAGGTGAATTTAATAAACATAGAAAGTTTAAATTTCCAAATCTGGTTCCTAATTAGAGTCTTGTACACATGAAATAGCACCCCTATAATCACCTTCAAACTTTATTTATTCTCACATTGGGCAACACTGATATGCAGGCTACAGGTTCACTGTAGGGACACGAGACACCCGCCGCTTTAAATATGGAATACTATGGAGCCAACTACTTAGCCTCCAATTTCTTTTATTCTAAACTTATTCTTTAAACGGAGCGGGGAAGAAGGACAAAGACAGAATCCAACAACTTACCACTTCCGCACAGAATGGGAGGAGAACTTTGTGTCACTCTTATCATGTCGGACACGCCACGACTGACGTAGGTAGTTTAATCTAAGTTCATGTTTGTTCAATGTAACGTCAATGATGCCTACTGACCCCAATACTACACATGACCTTCAACATTTTTGGCCATAGTCAACCACGAAACAGCAATCATTTATTAATGAATTCATTTTGAAAAACCACAATAAAGCGAGGGCACGGTGTTCGTACTGCGGTGTAGCAAGGAACAACTGTAGTTCATTTTTAACTGGATACTACACCTGCATATAAGCCATAAACATAACAGGAAAGGCTAATAAAATGACATCCGCTTAATAAATGCAGCTTGTGTTGGCCACAATATTTACTCTTGACACTCTCAAGTCTGCACGTGGACAAAAGGTCATCTTGACTAGAAATATTGGCGTACACTCGGGCATTGCCTTAGGTCGGAAGCGTGACTACTTTGCACCTTGGTGGTTCTTGACTTAGTAATGCCAAGTGAGTAGAGGATTAGGGCACAGTTGCATAAATTAATGTAAAATTGATTGTGGTCTATTTTAAACAACTCCATTACATCTAGAGGTAGGTAAATAAAATAATAAGGTGTAAACATACTTTTGAATGTAAATAAATGCATGATATTAATGGTTTATTATTTGGTTTTATATATTTAAATCCTCAATGAACAAGCTACACAAACTATAATATACAAAATACAAGATCCATTTCAGTAAACAGAGGTTAAATCTCTGCACGCATATTTCTAATTATTTACAATGAAACAACACCACACAACAAAACATACGTTAAAAAGGAAGAACGGCATGCAGGTAACAGTTGTGTCGCCGCCCCATTCCGTCACAGTTAAAGAGAAAAAAAGACAAGAAAAAAACAAATCGTCGCTCAGCTGGCTCTCTTTCATTTCAGAGAGCCAGCTCGGAGAGCCGATTGGTTCACAACTGACACTTGACTAACGTGGACACCTGCGCTATTTAGATCGGTGCGGCCCATATACAGTACATACAGGTCTTTTTTCAGTGCGCTATATAGTCCTTGGGATTCATGGGATATTTATACTATAAACCTTGGAATCCTACCTACACTCAAGACAATTTAGATGGAGGAGAACTGGCAACTTTATTTGTAGCTCTGATCATAACATTGCGGACTTGTTACAGACAAGATTCTTATATAGTTTTAACAGAAGAGGTGGACTTCAACTTGTCTACCAGCCAGCTACTTGTAGCAGGAGTAAACATATACACGTGTACAACATTTAGCATATACAGTATGGCAAGGCATGTCTGTTCAACTTGAAAGCTGTACTTAAACTCAGATTTTAGATTTACAATTATCTTTCCTAGTGCAAGGAAACACATGAAATGACTTGATCAAACTTACTTAAGATTTGTCAGATCAAAACACAATCCTTGCATAAGACTTCCAAAGGTGATATTAGCATCCGCATCACTACTTCAGTTGATTGCTTCCTGAAGCTGCACTCCCAAGCATCAAGCAAAAACCGTAGTTCTCTTAGTCATAAATTAACCGCATCATTGTTTAAGCCGCAGGGATCAAAGCGTGTGGAAAGAAATAGTCCGGAATTTACAGTAATTGCACTTGCTAACTAAAAAGGTGTTCCACACTAATGAGAGAAATGCCAGCAGCAATGTTTTGTTTGCAACCATTTTTCCATTCTCAGCACTTGCATTTGTTTTGACATACCACAAAAACTGAATTTATTATTCCATTTTCATGATTAAACTTGTGGAAAATTGACTTTCAGCTTGACCAGTCCAAGGTCATGCATACATATTAAAACTGCGTGGGTGGGTGTTGCTTGCTTGCTTGCGCAGATGGTGCATGACGGCGAGTGGAACCAGTTGCCTAACGGTCAGCTCACTACGGCAGAGATCCGGCCCGACGCCTACATCCCCCAGACGGACGAACTCCCTCTGCCCAAGCCCTATGGAGCACAGGCCCCATTCAAACCCACCCAAGCAGGTGCCAACATGCGGCATACACGCAAACCCACACACCTCAAACCCTCAGAGCCGACATGAAAATGCAAAAAAGTGACGAATAACTCACTGTCTGCTCGTTACTGCGCCTCCCCGGTCCTCCTCTCTGAGCATACTTCCTCAAATTACTTCATGGCTGCATCTGGTTGCAATCTCGTTCACTTTGTAGGAAACACAGTTTGACACACTTTTAGAATGTTGTTGCATCTTTTAAGTCTGGTTTGTATATCCTTGGCACCGCTAATGTCGCGTCTACGAATACACTGCGGCGGCTTTAAGCTTCAACACTGAAAGGAGAAATGTAAATATCAGACAATGACAATGAAAGGCGGCACAGGTGGAGCGGAGGCAAAGTCGTGATACGTCGACTTTAAATATACACTTTCTCTTCATAGTTTCTTTTTTTGGGTCATTGACGTCGCTGTTGCACATCAGTGATTGCCAACTTTTATGTCTGTACTTGCTTAGACAGTTCCCAGGGGTGGAGTGCCTAATATTTGGATCTAATTAGGTGATTGGGTGTAGGTGTAAAACATTAAAACCAGAGAGACTTTTCGGAGAAGTAGTGGGTCGATTAAGCTAAGCTAACGCTAAGATTTACCTATTCAGCAATATTAGATGGATTATGGCAGGGGTGTCCAAAGTGTGGCCCTGAGGACCATAAACATAGAATTTAACAAGAAAGCAAAAATGGAAACATAATGCATGGAGTGATTACACTAGAATATAATATTACTATTATATGAATACGCACTGCCTGACCAAAAAAAGGTCATACACCCTAATATTCTGTTGGACTTCCTTTAGCTTCGGTCACGGCATGCATTCGCTGCAGCATTCTTTCCATACGCTTCTGCAATGTCACAAGATTTATTTCCACCCAGAGTTGCATTCATTTTTCACCACGATCTTGCATTGATGATGGTAGCGTCTGACCGCCGTGCAAAGCCTTCCCTTGCACATGGCCAAGGTCCACAATGGGAAAGGGCTGGACTCCCATGTGTGAAAATTATGTCTGTGAACCTTTTTTCACTATGTCATGTCGGACATGGCGTTGCTGACTCCACGCAGTGTGAAGATAATGGAATGTAAGGTAATGTCTCGTCAATGTACTAACGGCTGTCGCCCAGAATACTACACGGCTTGTCTTTCAACATTTATTCTACTAATAATAGGCCATAGTCATCCACGGAACAGCCATCATTTATTCATTAATCCATTTTTGAAAAACCACAATAAAGTCAGGCAGCGATGTGTGAACTGCAAAGTGGCGAGGGATGACTGTGGTGTAATATCTAATATTCTACACTTCTGATCCAAATTTGAAAACCAGTTGAAAAATTGCAAGCATGTACAATTTGCACTGTTGCATCTTAAGGAGGTTCCAAGTAGCGTTTCAAAATGCAAATAGAAGACATGGTAGTGAGACAAAAACCATTTTGGTTAAGAAATTTATTGCAAACAAGCATTCAAGTGAAATATGCTGTTCATCGGCTGATCAAAAGTTTAAGAGCACAACCAAAACCAGAGCAAAAATGTGGACTAAATGTGATTTAATGTCAGGTATTCACACTGTCATGATGGCAAAGGCAAAAAATCTTTCTCTCTTTGAAGGCGCCGGATTAAGCGGCGCACCATTGCTGCTGAGGTGGCCGCAGTGAGACAGTCAATGACAAACTTCTTCAAACATCCTGAGGATCAAGGAACAAAAAAGTCAAGCAGTAGACCCCAAAAAATCCAACACCCTTTGGCTGTCCCTGGACCATTCTTAACGAAAATGCAGGTTGTTAGTGGTGCTGAGTACAGTCGGATAAGCGTTAACCGATAACGGAATCTGCGAGAGAAGGCTTTCAAGAACAAAAAATGTCTTCAAAGGCTTCATCTCCTTCAGCGCCACTAATTTGCGAGAGAAAAATGGCCCCCAGGCCTCCCTTTGCACACCCCTGAGCTCACTCACATATGAAAGGACCGGAAGCTGCTGCTCTATGGTATTGTGTAAAAGAGCAATGGTATGTGTGATCATCCATTGCTGGCAGATGCTGAGCGCTGTCACTTTCATTTAGCACCAACCCCTTCAGGCCTCATTAACCGGCTACATAACACTCACCGGTCGAGGCCAGAATTCCCGATTCCAAAACAGCAATGTCTGGAGAAATGCTCGGCATGAATGCGGGTTCCGTGGCTGGTCACCGAATTGCGTCGATGATGACTGTCACTGAAATGGTTTCCTCGTGCTGAGTCTGCGTTAAACCAATAATTGAAGAATGTAGAAATAAATAGCATGCAACCCTTTTTGGAGCTCTAATTGGAATCATATTAAGAACAACAAAAGAAACCTCACGGCAAAGGAAACGTAAAAATCCCTCTTCATTCAAAAGCTGCATAGAATGCTTTGTATTTCACAGGAACAAAAACCCGCACCGCTCACTTACAGTTAAACCAAGACCACGCTCGGTCACATGATGGAAAGCAAACCACCTTTGCACGCGTGTCTTCTTTTCATCTCCCTTTCCCTTCCCTTTGCTTGACGCTTCTCCCCAATTGCATTTGGCAGGCATACTTCAGCAATGTGCACTGGAAATAAATCACTTTATAATGAAGCCCTGTTGTTCTCTCCCCTCATTACATCAAACCCGATGCGAATATTGGAACAGTGTGTGGCAATTACACCATAACAGGAAATGTCGGAACTGTCACGATCGGGAAACGGACCCTTCACGTTGACCACATTTGGATGCAGCAGTAAAACCCCTGACTGTGGCAAATGAAGCAAGGTCGTCTTTTATTGTTCATGACTTATCATATCACAAAATGTGGTATTTTTCTTTGGCTCGAAGGAGGTCCAACTTTTACTGTCCTCAACCTTTGCAGAAAGGACCCCACATGATTTCCCACATCAGTGACCAAATGACAGTCACTTTATCTTCAAAAATATTACCTTTTCATCTTCCATCTTATAGCTCCCTCGAGTGTATCCACTGCTCTCCGCTATCTCCTCATTTAGGTTTGCTCTGAAGTGATAATTGCGTCCGGTTTTAAAGTCCCCCCCCCTTTTTTTTTTCTTTTTTTTTTTTTTTGTTTTTTTTTTTTTTTCTTTTTTTTTTTTTTTTTTCTTTTTTTTTTCTAATTTTGGAAATAGGCTCCAGACCAGACTCAGATAAATGCCTCCTTCACCATAAAGTACATGCAGAATTTAGCTTTATTGTCAATTTGTGGGGGAAAAATATATAATTTATTCTTTAATTTTAATTAAATTACCGGTATGTGTCATTTTTGTGTAAAAAATATATAATATAAAAAATGTTAGACATATTTGTTTTTCAAACAGATAACTTTCTGCTTTTAGGTAGTTTGTGTAAGAAGGACTAGAACAAATTAGGATTTGACCTGTTGCTATTCATTTGTTCATGTTCTATACCGCTTATCCTCATTAGGGTCGCGGGGATGCTGGAGCCTATCCCAGCTGACTTTGGGCGGGAGGCGGGGTACACCCTGGACTGGTCGCCAGTCAATCGCAGGGCCCATGTAGACAAATAAAGTCATACAACCAGTCACACTCACATTCATACCTATGGACAATTTAGTAAACACATTCCAAAAACATGCATGTTTTTGGAATGTGGGAGGAAACCGGAGCACTCGGAGAAAACCCACGCACGCACGGGGAGAACATGCAAACTCCACACAGAGATGCCCAACGGAGATTCCAACCCAAACATGCTACCCATTCATCCACCGTGCGGCCACCTGTTGATATGTCCTAATCAAATATCATGACATCACTACCATCAGGAGAACCAGAGTATGGAACAGAGGGAGCCTTTTGCTATGGCCCAGCAAGGTGCACTGTATTCGGGCGCACGCTCCGAGCAGCGGATGTGACACCACGGAGGTCTCTGGCAAACCTTTTGCACTTTTTGAAACGCGGCGACGCTGGTGTTTCTGGTGATTGATAAGGTTTTTTTCCCCTCATCGCGTATCATTTGGTACAACTAACACATGAACGTCTTCCTCGGAATGTGAATGTTTGTTTACAAACGACCACGGAAAGTTATGTCAGGCTGTTGATGTCACAGGCAGGAGAAAAAAAGAGCGCTTGATTTTCTCACCTTCACAGTAAGAGTAATCTCGCCACAGTGGAGTTTTTTTTAATTATTGGCTATCAGCGCTATTTTAATGCTATCCGTATGCCACGGAAATTCCCTCATATCGGCCCGATTGATAGTTATCGGTTAAATAATTATCCTCCAACCCATAAAATATTATTTATTATTATTTCAATTAGGTGTCATTATATGTGGAAAATGATATGTTTATTATTAAACTCAGGTGTATTGTAGAAAAATTATATAATACAGAAAACATATAAAAAGACATATGCAAATGATTATTTATTGTTTGTGTAAATAATTTTGAAACAACAAACACTTTCATATTTTGAAAATGCAGTTGTACACATAAAGGCCTTCTGTGATGCCTTGTACTCTCTGCAGGTGAGTGAGCAAATATGATGACCTACTGTCTCTTGTAAAATGATAACTGAATGCCGGTATTGCTAATGTTGTTGTTGTTGATATATTGCCATAGAATGTGGAGAATGCGTTGGCTGCTCCGGGGAGTACAATTGTATTCAGTCATTGATTTTTGATTCCCTGACTTAAATTAAAGTCTCCCTTTCATACAGACATCTCTTAAGCCTTCCCTTGTCGTCCAGCGGCCTCCACTTGGGTCATTTTCCCTCAAAGCCCAGCAGAACGAGTGTCTGTTTCAGAGCCATTTCCTCCACAAACGCGGCGTCCACGTTCTCCTGTTCGTCGAAGGGGTTCAGCGCTAGTGCACAGCGGGAGGAGGAGGAGCTTATGTGGATGGAGGTTGCCATGTGAGAAACACACACACACACATATTACCTTGTTCTTCTATATCAGACAGGACTTTGGCCAGGTATGTGAGAGGGAGAAACTCTGGTCGGCAGCCTGCTTTTTCTCTGCTAGTGAATGCAAATCCCTGGGGTGGAACCAAAACAGACATTGTTTGGGAGGGTGGAGGTGAACATACTGTCGACACATTATGCTACTGGACAAAAAATAGAACCAAGAAGGGCGTGAGTAATTATGACGAAAAACACCAATCTGACATCTGATTCTGTGAATGTTAATGCTATTCATTGTGCCATTGTGTAATGCTGTTGAATGCTCTTCTCATTCTGCTACATAAGGGGTGTCCAAAGTGCGGTGCGAGGGCCATTCGCAGCTCGAAGCTTTTTTGTTTTCACAAAAAATATAATATAATAGGAAAACTAAAAAAAAAAAACAATAGCAGCTAATTGCTATGCGAGCCAGCGGAGCTGAGTTGACATGCCATGGCTGAGATCAAGTGCGAAAAAGATTCTCCTCTCATTCTTTGTGGAAGCGGTACGTTTTTTTGCTTCTATGTCTTTCTTCCCCACTCTGTTTGAAACACTTTCTAAAGTTTACGTAAAATAATTTGGAGAGACTAGCTAGTTAGCTCAGTAGCTGGCTATGTTACGTCCCTGCAGGCTGAGCAATGTGATGTAAACAAAGAATAATAGAAGTGGAAACGTGACTATAGTATTGTAGTCAGGAATTACGAGAAGAATATTTCCAAGAAGAATATTGAAATATAAAAACAACTGAGATTTTACAGCAATAAAGTTCAAAAATGAGAAGAAAAAATGTCAGTAGCATAAAGTATACATTTTTTCAAGGTTGTAATATGACAAACAAAAATAAAGCTTTGGTAAATTACATTGAGGAAGCCTAATAATGTGTCGAATGAAGTAATAATATAATAATAAATTGACAAAGGTAGAAGAAAGTTGAACTATTTGGGAAATTTAAAAAAAAAAGGTGGCAAAAATGGGAGAAGATTTTTTTTAACCCACAGGAGTGGCAAAGCTGCATCCTTTCATTTTTCACTTTGTGGCTCTCGGTGGAAAACGTTTGGACACCCCTGTTCTACACGGTGTTTTAACAATGACTACTGCATTTAACTTTTCATCAGAACCAACTATTGGACCTTTTCGGCCTGTAAGGTAGGATCATCCGTTGCTGTACTCCCCACAGTGGATTTTCCTGCAGTCGTTGTGTTACCTTATTTTTGTTGCGTTTCCCCAACAGCTTCCTGACATAATCTCTGGAGATGGAGGCCGAACTGACGGGATGATCCCACATGTGGTAGAATTTATTGGCCTACACGCGCGCACACACACACACACACACACACACAGTGTTACATTTTTCAGATGCCCTCCCAGGAGCACACAAATATCTGCCCCTTTTGATTTTAGGCCTTGTAGACATCTTTGTTGTGAAATGTACACCTTGCTAATAAGAAACCCCACTGGGCTCCATCGGTCATGCTGATACGTCCATTAAACCGAGGCAGACGCTCGCGCAAGAGTCGCCATCAAACAGTGTTTAATTCTTGTTTTTTTTCTCTCTCTAGATTAATATTTTAAGTTCGATTGTGAAACTTTGCAGCTAAATTATTTACAGCCTGCGTATCTCCATATGACCCGGCAGCAAATCGCATCGCCCGGAATGATGTGTGGAATAAATCAGAGACGGACGGCGAGGATTCCTTGGAATCCTGCAGCAGGGGTGCAAGGAATTGGCAAGTGAGGTAGGTTCCTCACCAAGCCTAAACAAGCTGGCAGGAAACGGCAGAGAGACACAAAACACTTAGCATTCCTCGTCAACACACACGCATGCTTACAAATATTGTACCCAAACACTTGAACACGTGGAAGTTACACAAGAGACACACAGTGGTGGACCCCTGCCAAGACCGAAAACACCCCTACCTGACCTCCCGACACACACAAACATGCACTTTGTGAGAACTAAAATAACTGCACCCTTTCATTTGGGAACATGGAAACTTCCTTGTGTATTGTTTGAATGCTGGATTCACGCATGCACCTCAGGAAGTCTCTTCAGCACACTGAACTTCAGCTTCTCATTGGCGTCGCTGTTGTCCAAATCTAAAAATACAAGTAAAAGAATTAGACACGATTAGAAACAGTGGGGTGCAGTACAAACTGCCAAAATAATAAAACATATAGAAGTTGTCCCTCGTTGACAGTTGTTAATTGGTTCCAGACACGACCGCGTTAAATGTATTTCTGCGATATAGAATTCAATACATTGAACAGTTTTGTATTTATGGCATTGAAAACCTGTTTATGACTTTCTAAATATGGGTTTTATTATTATTAGAGACCTGTGGTCATGAAATAACACCCCTATAATTACCTTTACACTCCTACTATTCTTTATTTACACCGCATTGCAACTCTTAAATGTTTATAAATGGAATATTTTTGTACTTGTAACAATGAAAACCTGTTTATGACTTTCCAAATACCTGTTTTAATATTATTAAAGCCCTGTGGACATGAAATAACACCCCTATAAATACCTTTACACTCCCACTATTCATTATTTACACCTCATTGCGACTCTTAGGCTGCAGGTACCTGAGACGGATGCTAGCTAGCAAGCTATTGAATCCATTTTTTCTGGTAAGCCAAAACCTTACCACTTCCACACACAATGGGAGGATAACTTTTTTCCCCCACTCTATCATGTGGGACTGCTGACTTCATGACTTCATGGAGTGTTTTGGTACTGTCATGTAAGGTAATGCCTTTCTGTCTTTTGACTAATAATAGATAATAATAATAATCATTTCTGAAGCACTGCGATTGTAGTGAGGGTGCGATAATTCAACCACGATATTGCGAGGGACAACTGTATTGTTAAAAGATGTCGTTAAATACTCGTGCTCCCAATGTCCAATACCCGTGCGCCCAGTGTTGGCGTCTATGCTGAAAAATTCTGCTGGATTATCATGTTTACTGCTCATTTATATGTTCTAATTGCTGCCCATATTTCGTACAGTAATGCCTTATTTCCTGTCCTAGACCGGACCATGATAAGTGAACTTCCGCAAAGTTGATTACCTTATTTATAAATTGAATATTTTCCTAGCACGAGCATAGATTATTATTATTATAGAAGATTATCGGACATTCCTAGTGTAAATATTAGGCATCTTGTCTAAAAGCTCGCCTGTTTCTACTTTACCCGCAATTGAAGGCCACCAATACAAACCCAAATGATAGAGTTTGTACGTACAAAACGGCGGGTTTTCCCCACTAAGAACCAAAGAACGTGTGGCAGCGTGTGCACCTGTCATGAGTCGAGACACAAAGGTTTCCGTGAGCCGGAGAAAGCCGTGGTCGACATATTGTAGAAAAGTGTGATGAGGCAGGCAGCGTATGGCGAACATCGCTAGCAGCGTCTGGAAGCCTGACGGGGGGAAAACCCAACAATTTAGGGAAGTTGTTAGAACACGGAAGAATTCACTTGACCGTCTTTGCAGGATGCTAATGTTCCGTGCGAATACACGCTGCGGGTTTTAATTGGCTGCCGTTGTGTGCGTCGCTCCTACCAGGTGGGAGGGGCATGCAGAGACCCCCGGTGGCTTCCAGGATCCGAAGCATGAAGTGAAACACGGCCCACTCGCCAGGAACGGCCCGCTGTGTGCTGAAAAGTCGTAACGTGGAAGGAGGGGGGTGTTACGCAACCCCTGACGAACACGTGATGTGCACATGCAGGGATGTAATTGCACGCATTACACATCACGTTAAGCAGATGATTCACACACGGAAAAGGAGGTGCACATTAAGATAGAAGTCGGTTACTCACAGGACCAGAACACCGGGGCCCAGTTTGTGCTTCAGCCACACTGACTCCAGCATGTGTCTGATCAGCTCCAGCTAAACACACACGCACACACACGCACACACACGTTCAACATTCTCTCCTGGAGGCAAAGGCAGGAATTTGAAAATGCAAATTGCCAAAAACAATGTCTGTCTTTTTTCTTTTTTTTAACATCTGTGGACTTTTTGTTTTGAGACGCACACGCTCACTTCCTTCTCTAGATTCCTCACTTCCCATTTTCGTACCCACCTGCGTCGAATGACACGCCATCGCCCACATCAATCTTCCTCGCGTAGATCACATGGCGTATGTGGCGTGACTACAAACGTGCACGCAATCGGTCCCACACACGACCTCTCGCTGAAGATTACATAATATCATTCTTTTCTGAACTGTAGTTTCCTTTTACACACAAATCATAGCTGAAATTGTGACGCACGTGTTGAAGAGATGATTTTATTTTGAACCCTGCTCTGTTTGAGACCAGAAGTTTACGTACACTGTATAGAAACATGTGCTTCCCCTGTCAGACATCAACGGTTCCTGTTTTATACAAAAATGCTAAATGTCAAAGTAGTGAGAAAATCATACTTTTATTAGACAGTTTTTTCTTCCATTTTTCAAAGGCAAACGCTGACATACATTTTGTTCATATTTAGTGCTGTTGCTTTTAAACCGTATGACTTGGGCCAAACGTTTTGGATATCCTTCCCGCAATAGTTTGTTGGAATTGTGGGCCAATTCTATTGACAGAACTGGTGTAACTGGGGAACTCGCTGGTACTCAGCTCTGCCCATAAATCTCCATTTGGATTTAGATCCGGGATCTGCGATGGCCACTCCAAAACATTGCCATTGTAATCCCTAAGCCACTTTGTAACCAGTTTGGCAGTATGCTTTGGGTCATTGTCCATTTGGAAGACCCATTTGCGGTCAAGCTGATGTCTTCGGATTTTGCTTCAATACTTCCACATATTGTTCTTTCCTCCCGATGCCATCGATTTTGTGTGCACCAGTCCCTCCAGCAGCAAAACAAGCCCACAACACCATGCTGCCACCCCCACGTTTTACAATCGGGATGGTGTTCTGAGGCCTGCAGGCTTCCCCCTTCGTCCTCCAAACATAACGATGGTCATTTGGCCAAAAAGTTCAATTTTAGTTTCATCCAAAAATCTACGTCTTCCTCCTTGTGGTCATGTGCAAACTTGAATCTGGCTTTTTTATGTTTATTTTGGAGTAATGGCTTCCCTCCTGGCAGCATAGCCTTTCAGCCCATGTCTGCACAGCACACTGTGGGTAACGACGCAGTCTTCCCATCTTCAGCCAGCATCTTCACAAGGTCCATGGTTTGTTCTGGACATTTTGGACCAAAATATG
>QODF01000121.1:1603041-1644021 GCA_024372805.1 Oostethus manadensis | reverse complement strand
AAACCGTAGTTCTCTTAGTCATAAATTAACCGCATCATTGTTTAAGCCGCAGGGATCAAAGCGTGTGGAAAGAAATAGTCCGGAATTTACAGTAATTGCACTTGCTAACTAAAAAGGTGTTCCACACTAATGAGAGAAATGCCAGCAGCAATGTTTTGTTTGCAACCATTTTTCCATTCTCAGCACTTGCATTTGTTTTGACATACCACAAAAACTGAATTTATTATTCCATTTTCATGATTAAACTTGTGGAAAATTGACTTTCAGCTTGACCAGTCCAAGGTCATGCATACATATTAAAACTGCGTGGGTGGGTGTTGCTTGCTTGCTTGCGCAGATGGTGCATGACGGCGAGTGGAACCAGTTGCCTAACGGTCAGCTCACTACGGCAGAGATCCGGCCCGACGCCTACATCCCCCAGACGGACGAACTCCCTCTGCCCAAGCCCTATGGAGCACAGGCCCCATTCAAACCCACCCAAGCAGGTGCCAACATGCGGCATACACGCAAACCCACACACCTCAAACCCTCAGAGCCGACATGAAAATGCAAAAAAGTGACGAATAACTCACTGTCTGCTCGTTACTGCGCCTCCCCGGTCCTCCTCTCTGAGCATACTTCCTCAAATTACTTCATGGCTGCATCTGGTTGCAATCTCGTTCACTTTGTAGGAAACACAGTTTGACACACTTTTAGAATGTTGTTGCATCTTTTAAGTCTGGTTTGTATATCCTTGGCACCGCTAATGTCGCGTCTACGAATACACTGCGGCGGCTTTAAGCTTCAACACTGAAAGGAGAAATGTAAATATCAGACAATGACAATGAAAGGCGGCACAGGTGGAGCGGAGGCAAAGTCGCGATACGTCGACTTTAAATATACACTTTCTCTTCATAGTTTCTTTTTTTGGGTCATTGACGTCGCTGTTGCACATCAGTGATTGCCAACTTTTATGTCTGTACTTGCTTAGACAGTTCCCAGGGGTGGAGTGCCTAATATTTGGATCTAATTAGGTGATTGGGTGTAGGTGTAAAACATTAAAACCAGAGAGACTTTTCGGAGAAGTAGTGGGTCGATTAAGCTAAGCTAACGCTAAGATTTACCTATTCAGCAATATTAGATGGATTATGGCAGGGGTGTCCAAAGTGTGGCCCTGAGGACCATAAACATAGAATTTAACAAGAAAGCAAAAATGGAAACATAATGCATGGAGTGATTACACGAGAATATAATATTACTATTATATGAATACGCACTGCCTGACCAAAAAAAGGTCATACACCCTAATATTCTGTTGGACTTCCTTTAGCTTCGGTCACGGCATGCATTCGCTGCAGCATTCTTTCCATACGCTTCTGCAATGTCACAAGATTTATTTCCACCCAGAGTTGCATTCATTTTTCACCACGATCTTGCATTGATGATGGTAGCGTCTGACCGCCGTGCAAAGCCTTCCCTTGCACATGGCCAAGGTCCACAATGGGAAAGGGCTGGACTCCCATGTGTGAAAATTATGTCTGTGAACCTTTTTTCACTATGTCATGTCGGACATGGCGTTGCTGACTCCACGCAGTGTGAAGATAATGGAATGTAAGGTAATGTCTCGTCAATGTACTAACGGCTGTCGCCCAGAATACTACACGGCTTGTCTTTCAACATTTATTCTACTAATAATAGGCCATAGTCATCCACGGAACAGCCATCATTTATTCATTAATCCATTTTTGAAAAACCACAATAAAGTCAGGCAGCGATGTGTGAACTGCAAAGTGGCGAGCGATGACTGTGGTGCAATATCTAATATTCTACACTTCTGATCCAAATTTGAAAACCAGTTGAAAAATTGCAAGCATGTACAATTTGCACTGTTGCATCTTAAGAAGGTTCCAAGTAGCGTTTCAAAATGCAAATAGAAGACATGGTAGTGAGACAAAAACCATTTTGGTTAAGAAATTTATTGCAAACAAGCATTCAAGTGAAATATGCTGTTCATCGGCTGATCAAAAGTTTAAGAGCACAACCAAAACCAAAGCAAAATGCGGAGTAAATGTGATTTAATGTCAGGTATTCACACTGTCATGATGGCAAAGGCAAAAAATCTTTCTCTCTTTGAAGGCGCCGGATTAAGCGGCGCACCATTGCTGCTGAGGTGGCCGCAGTGAGACGGTCAAATACAAACTTCTTCAAACATCCTGAGGATCAAGGAACAAAAAAGTCAAGCAGTAGACCCCAAAAAATCCAACAGCCTTTGGCTGGCCCTGGACCATTCTTAACGAAAATGAAGGTTGTTAGTGGTGCCGAGTACAGTCAGATAACCGTTAACTGATAACGGAATCTGCGAGAGAAGGCTTTCAAGAACAAAAAATGTCTTCAAAGGCTTCATCTCCTTCAGCGCCACTAATTTGCGAGAGAAAAATGGCCCCCAGGCCTCCCTTTGCACACCCCTGAGCTCACTCACATATGAAAGGACCGGAAGCTGCTGCTCTATGGTATTGTGTAAAAGAGCAATGGTATGTGTGATCATCCATTGCTGGCAGATGCTGAGCGCTGTCACTTTCATTTAGCACCAACCCCTTCAGGCCTCATTAACCGGCTACATAACACTCACCGGTCGAGGCCAGAATTCCCGATTCCAAAACAGCAATGTCTGGAGAAATGCTCGGCATGAATGCGGGTTCCGTGGCTGGTCACCGAATTGCGTCGATGATGACTGTCACTGAAATGGTTTCCTCGTGCTGAGTCTGCGTTAAACCAATAATTGAAGAATGTAGAAATAAATAGCATGCAACCCTTTTTGGAGCTCTAATTGGAATCATATTAAGAACAACAAAAGAAACCTCACGGGGAAGGAAACGTAAAAATCCCTCTTTATTCAAAAGCGGCATAGAATGCTTTGTATTTCACAGGAACAAAAACCCGCACCGCTCACTTACAGTTAAACCAAGACCACGCTCGGTCACATGATGGAAAGCAAACCACCTTTGCACGCGTGTCTTCTTTTCATCTCCCTTTCCCTTCCCTTTGCTTGACGCTTCTCCCCAATTGCATTTGGCAGGCATACTTCAGCAATGTGCACTGGAAATAAATCACTTCATAATGAAGCCCTGTTGTTCTCTCCCCTCATTACATCAAACCCGATGCGAATATTGGAACAGTGTGTGGCAATTACACCATAACAGGAAATGTCGGAACTGTCACGATCGGGAAACGGACCCTTCACGTTGACCACATTTGGATGCAGCAGTAAAACCCCTGACTGTGGCAAATGAAGCAAGGTCGTCTTTTATTGTTCATGACTTATCATATCACAAAATGTGGTATTTTTCTTTGGCTCGAAGGAGGTCCAACTTTTACTGTCCTCAACCTTTGCAGAAAGGACCCCACATGATTTCCCACATCAGTGACCAAATGACAGTCACTTTATCTTCAAAAATATTACCTTTTCATCTTCCATCTTATAGCTCCCTCGAGTGTATCCACTGCTCTCCGCTATCTCCTCATTTAGGTTTGCTCTGAAGTGATAATTGCGTCCGGTTTTAAAGTCCCCCCCCCCTTCGTCTTGCCGAGCGTATAGATTTGACTTATACTCGATTTCCTCAGATAGTATATTTCTCCACTCGAGCACCAAAGTTGGAAATAGGCACCAGACCAGACTCAGATAAATGCCTCCTTCACCATAAAGTACATGCAGAATTTAGCTTTATTGTCAATTTGTGGGGGAAAAATATATAATTTATTCTTTAATTTTAATTAAATTACCGGTATGTGTCATTTTTGTGTAAAAAATATATAATATAAAAAATGTTAGACATATTTGTTTTTCAAACAGATAACTTTCTGCTTTTAGGTAGTTTGTGTAAGAAGGACTAGAACAAATTAGGATTTGACCTGTTGCTATTCATTTGTTCATGTTCTATACCGCTTATCCTCATTAGGGTCGCGGGGATGCTGGAGCCTATCCCAGCTGACTTTGGGCGGGAGGCGGGGTACACCCTGGACTGGTCGCCAGTCAATCGCAGGGCCCATGTAGACAAATAAAGTCATACAACCAGTCACACTCACATTCATACCTATGGACAATTTAGTAAACACATTCCAAAAACATGCATGTTTTTGGAATGTGGGAGGAAACCGGAGCACTCGGAGAAAACCCACGCACGCACGGGGAGAACATGCAAACTCCACACAGAGATGCCCAACGGAGATTCCAACCCAAACATGCTACCCATTCATCCACCGTGCGGCCACCTGTTGATATGTCCTAATCAAATATCATGACATCACTACCATCAGGAGAACCAGAGTATGGAACAGAGGGAGCCTTTTGCTATGGCCCAGCAAGGTGCACTGTATTCGGGCGCACGCTCCGAGCAGCGGATGTGACACCACGGAGGTCTCTGGCAAACCTTTTGCACTTTTTGAAACGCGGCGACGCTGGTGTTTCTGGTGATTGATAAGGTTTTTTTCCCCTCATCGCGTATCATTTGGTACAACTAACACATGAACGTCTTCCTCGGAATGTGAATGTTTGTTTACAAACGACCACGGAAAGTTATGTCAGGCTGTTGATGTCACAGGCAGGAGAAAAAAAGAGCGCTTGATTTTCTCACCTTCACAGTAAGAGTAATCTCGCCACAGTGGAGTTTTTTTTAATTATTGGCTATCAGCGCTATTTTAATGCTATCCGTATGCCACGGAAATTCCCTCATATCGGCCCGATTGATAGTTATCGGTTAAATAATTATCCTCCAACCCATAAAATATTATTTATTATTATTTCAATTAGGTGTCATTATATGTGGAAAATGATATGTTTATTATTAAACTCAGGTGTATTGTAGAAAAATTATATAATACAGAAAACATATAAAAAGACATATGCAAATGATTATTTATTGTTTGTGTAAATAATTTTGAAACAACAAACACTTTCATATTTTGAAAATGCAGTTGTACACATAAAGGCCTTCTGTGATGCCTTGTACTCTCTGCAGGTGAGTGAGCAAATATGATGACCTACTGTCTCTTGTAAAATGATAACTGAATGCCGGTATTGCTAATGTTGTTGTTGTTGATATATTGCCATAGAATGTGGAGAATGCGTTGGCTGCTCCGGGGAGTACAATTGTATTCAGTCATTGATTTTTGATTCCCTGACTTAAATTAAAGTCTCCCTTTCATACAGACATCTCTTAAGCCTTCCCTTGTCGTCCAGCGGCCTCCACTTGGGTCATTTTCCCTCAAAGCCCAGCAGAACGAGTGTCTGTTTCAGAGCCATTTCCTCCACAAACGCGGCGTCCACGTTCTCCTGTTCGTCGAAGGGGTTCAGCGCTAGTGCACAGCGGGAGGAGGAGGAGCTTATGTGGATGGAGGTTGCCATGTGAGAAACACACACACACACATATTACCTTGTTCTTCTATATCAGACAGGACTTTGGCCAGGTATGTGAGAGGGAGAAACTCTGGTCGGCAGCCTGCTTTTTCTCTGCTAGTGAATGCAAATCCCTGGGGTGGAACCAAAACAGACATTGTTTGGGAGGGTGGAGGTGAACATACCGTCACATACACATTATGCTACTGGACAAAAAATAGAACCAAGAAGGGCGTGAGTAATTATGACGAAAAACACCAATCTGACATCTGATTCTGTGAATGTTAATGCTATTCATTGTGCCATTGTGTAATGCTGTTGAATGCTCTTCTCATTCTGCTACATAAGGGGTGTCCAAAGTGCGGTGCGAGGGCCATTCGCAGCTCGAAGCTTTTTTGTTTTCACAAAAAATATAATATAATAGGAAAACTAAAAAAAAAAAACAATAGCAGCTAATTGCTATGCGAGCCAGCGGAGCTGAGTTGACATGCCATGGCTGAGATCAAGTGCGAAAAAGATTCTCCTCTCATTCTTTGTGGAAGCGGTACGTTTTTTTGCTTCTATGTCTTTCTTCCCCACTCTGTTTGAAACACTTTCTAAAGTTTACGTAAAATAATTTGGAGAGACTAGCTAGTTAGCTCAGTAGCTGGCTATGTTACGTCCCTGCAGGCTGAGCAATGTGATGTAAACAAAGAATAATAGAAGTGGAAACGTGACTATAGTATTGTAGTCAGGAATTACGAGAAGAATATTTCCAAGAAGAATATTGAAATATAAAAACAACTGAGATTTTACAGCAATAAAGTTCAAAAATGAGAAGAAAAAATGTCAGTAGCATAAAGTATACATTTTTTCAAGGTTGTAATATGACAAACAAAAATAAAGCTTTGGTAAATTACATTGAGGAAGCCTAATAATGTGTCGAATGAAGTAATAATATAATAATAAATTGACAAAGGTAGAAGAAAGTTGAACTATTTGGGAAATTTAAAAAAAAAAGGTGGCAAAAATGGGAGAAGATTTTTTTTAACCCACAGGAGTGGCAAAGCTGCATCCTTTCATTTTTCACTTTGTGGCTCTCGGTGGAAAACGTTTGGACACCCCTGTTCTACACGGTGTTTTAACAATGACTACTGCATTTAACTTTTCATCAGAACCAACTATTGGACCTTTTCGGCCTGTAAGGTAGGATCATCCGTTGCTGTACTCCCCACAGTGGATTTTCCTGCAGTCGTTGTGTTACCTTATTTTTGTTGCGTTTCCCCAACAGCTTCCTGACATAATCTCTGGAGATGGAGGCCGAACTGACGGGATGATCCCACATGTGGTAGAATTTATTGGCCTACACGCGCGCACACACACACACACACACACACACAGTGTTACATTTTTCAGATGCCCTCCCAGGAGCGCACAAATATCTGCCCCTTTTGATTTTAGGCCTTGTAGACATCTTTGTTGTGAAATGTACACCTTGCTAATAAGAAACCCCACTGGGCTCCATCGGTCATGCTGATACGTCCATTAAACCGAGGCAGACGCTCGCGCAAGAGTCGCCATCAAATAGTGTTTAATTCTTGGTTTTTTTCTCTCTCTAGATTAATATTTTAAGTTCGATTGTGAAACTTTGCAGCTAAATTATTTACAGCCTGCGTATCTCCATATGACCCGGCAGCAAATCGCATCGCCCGGAATGATGTGTGGAATAAATCAGAGACGGACGGCGAGGATTCCTTGGAATCCTGCAGCAGGGGTGCAAGGAATTGGCAAGTGAGGTAGGTTCCTCACCAAGCCTAAACAAGCTGGCAGGAAACGGCAGAGAGACACAAAACACTTAGCATTCCTCGTCAACACACACGCATGCTTACAAATATTGTACCCAAACACTTGAACACGTGGAAGTTACACAAGAGACACACAGTGGTGGACCCCTGCCAAGACCGAAAACACCCCTACCTGACCTCCCGACACACACAAACATGCACTTTGTGAGAACTAAAATAACTGCACCCTTTCATTTGGGAACATGGAAACTTCCTTGTGTATTGTTTGAATGCTGGATTCACGCATGCACCTCAGGAAGTCTCTTCAGCACACTGAACTTCAGCTTCTCATTGGCGTCGCTGTTGTCCAAATCTAAAAATACAAGTAAAAGAATTAGACACGATTAGAAACAGTGGGGTGCAGTACAAACTGCCAAAATAATAAAACATATAGAAGTTGTCCCTCGTTGACAGTTGTTAATTGGTTCCAGACACGACCGCGTTAAATGTATTTCTGCGATATAGAATTCAATACATTGAACAGTTTTGTATTTATGGCATTGAAAACCTGTTTATGACTTTCTAAATATGGGTTTTATTATTATTAGAGACCTGTGGTCATGAAATAACACCCCTATAATTACCTTTACACTCCTACTATTCTTTATTTACACCGCATTGCAACTCTTAAATGTTTATAAATGGAATATTTTTGTACTTGTAACAATGAAAACCTGTTTATGACTTTCCAAATACCTGTTTTAATATTATTAAAGCCCTGTGGACATGAAATAACACCCCTATAAATACCTTTACACTCCCACTATTCATTATTTACACCTCATTGCGACTCTTAGGCTGCAGGTACCTGAGACGGATGCTAGCTAGCAAGCTATTGAATCCATTTTTTCTGGTAAGCCAAAACCTTACCACTTCCACACACAATGGGAGGATAACTTTTTTCCCCCACTCTATCATGTGGGACTGCTGACTTCATGACTTCATGGAGTGTTTTGGTACTGTCATGTAAGGTAATGCCTTTCTGTCTTTTGACTAATAATAGATAATAATAATAATCATTTCTGAAGCACTGCGATTGTAGTGAGGGTGCGATAATTCAACCACGATATTGCGAGGGACAACTGTATTGTTAAAAGATGTCGTTAAATACTCGTGCTCCCAATGTCCAATACCCGTGCGCCCAGTGTTGGCGTCTATGCTGAAAAATTCTGCTGGATTATCATGTTTACTGCTCATTTATATGTTCTAATTGCTGCCCATATTTCGTACAGTAATGCCTTATTTCCTGTCCTAGACCGGACCATGATAAGTGAACTTCCGCAAAGTTGATTACCTTATTTATAAATTGAATATTTTCCTAGCACGAGCATAGATTATTATTATTATAGAAGATTATCGGACATTCCTAGTGTAAATATTAGGCATCTTGTCTAAAAGCTCGCCTGTTTCTACTTTACCCGCAATTGAAGGCCACCAATACAAACCCAAATGATAGAGTTTGTACGTACAAAACGGCGGGTTTTCCCCACTAAGAACCAAAGAACGTGTGGCAGCGTGTGCACCTGTCATGAGTCGAGACACAAAGGTTTCCGTGAGCCGGAGAAAGCCGTGGTCGACATATTGTAGAAAAGTGTGATGAGGCAGGCAGCGTATGGCGAACATCGCTAGCAGCGTCTGGAAGCCTGACGGGGGGAAAACCCAACAATTTAGGGAAGTTGTTAGAACACGGAAGAATTCACTTGACCGTCTTTGCAGGATGCTAATGTTCCGTGCGAATACACGCTGCGGGTTTTAATTGGCTGCCGTTGTGTGCGTCGCTCCTACCAGGTGGGAGGGGCATGCAGAGACCCCCGGTGGCTTCCAGGATCCGAAGCATGAAGTGAAACACGGCCCACTCGCCAGGAACGGCCCGCTGTGTGCTGAAAAGTCGTAACGTGGAAGGAGGGGGGTGTTACGCAACCCCTGACGAACACGTGATGTGCACATGCAGGGATGTAATTGCACGCATTACACATCACGTTAAGCAGATGATTCACACACGGAAAAGGAGGTGCACATTAAGATAGAAGTCGGTTACTCACAGGACCAGAACACCGGGGCCCAGTTTGTGCTTCAGCCACACTGACTCCAGCATGTGTCTGATCAGCTCCAGCTAAACACACACGCACACACACGCACACACACGTTCAACATTCTCTCCTGGAGGCAAAGGCAGGAATTTGAAAATGCAAATTGCCAAAAACAATGTCTGTCTTTTTTCTTTTTTTTAACATCTGTGGACTTTTTGTTTTGAGACGCACACGCTCACTTCCTTCTCTAGATTCCTCACTTCCCATTTTCGTACCCACCTGCGTCGAATGACACGCCATCGCCCACATCAATCTTCCTCGCGTAGATCACATGGCGTATGTGGCGTGACTACAAACGTGCACGCAATCGGTCCCACACACGACCTCTCGCTGAAGATTACATAATATCATTCTTTTCTGAACTGTAGTTTCCTTTTACACACAAATCATAGCTGAAATTGTGACGCACGTGTTGAAGAGATGATTTTATTTTGAACCCTGCTCTGTTTGAGACCAGAAGTTTACGTACACTGTATAGAAACATGTGCTTCCCCTGTCAGACATCAACGGTTCCTGTTTTATACAAAAATGCTAAATGTCAAAGTAGTGAGAAAATCATACTTTTATTAGACAGTTTTTTCTTCCATTTTTCAAAGGCAAACGCTGACATACATTTTGTTCATATTTAGTGCTGTTGCTTTTAAACCGTATGACTTGGGCCAAACGTTTTGGATATCCTTCCCGCAATAGTTTGTTGGAATTGTGGGCCAATTCTATTGACAGAACTGGTGTAACTGGGGAACTCGCTGGTACTCAGCTCTGCCCATAAATCTCCATTTGGATTTAGATCCGGGATCTGCGATGGCCACTCCAAAACATTGCCTTTGTAATCCCTAAGCCACTTTGTAACCAGTTTGGCAGTATGCTTTGGGTCATTGTCCATTTGGAAGACCCATTTGCGGTCAAGCTGATGTCTTCGGATTTTGCTTCAATACTTCCACATATTGTTCTTTCCTCCCGATGCCATCGATTTTGTGTGCACCAGTCCCTCCAGCAGCAAAACAAGCCCACAACACCATGCTGCCACCCCCACGTTTTACAATCGGGATGGTGTTCTGAGGCCTGCAGGCTTCCCCCTTCGTCCTCCAAACATAACGATGGTCATTTGGCCAAAAAGTTCAATTTTAGTTTCATCCAAAAATCTACGTCTTCCTCCTTGTGGTCATGTGTAAACTTGAATCTGGCTTTTTTATGTTTATTTTGGAGTAATGGCTTCCCTCCTGGCAGCATAGCCTTTCAGCCCATGTCTGCACAGCACACTGTGGGTAACGACGCAGTCTTACCATCTTCAGCCAGCATCTTCACAAGGTCCTTGGTTTGTTCTGGACATTTTGGACCAAAATATGTTCTTCTCCGGGAGACAGAACCCGTCTCCTTCCTGAGCGATACGATAGCTGGATGTTACCCATGATGTTCATTCTTTTTATACGCTGTCTGAATAGTTGAACGTGGCACCCGCCAGCATCGTCATCCACAATTCTCTTTCTGATAGCTTGACTGATTTCTTTGGATTTTCCTATGATGTTTCACAAACAAGCAGCGCGCTTCAAACGTGCCCCAAAATACATCAGATGCTGTCTATTAACCTATCAGAAGCTTCCAAAGAGATGACATCATCATGTGGGCTTGCCCAAATTGTTGAAAGGCATAGCAGTCTTAGTGTATGTAAACGTTTGACTCTGAAAAAATTCCCATTCTCTTTATTCTAGCATCCAGCAAAGAGAAATCATTGTGTTAACTGGCCTAAAATCGGAAAGGTTTGTTCTGATTTCATGTAGGACAGTGAGAATAAAATCCCCATGTGTGGTTTCAACTGTATTTTTTGAACTCAAAACCCAACTCTTTGCTAAAGCACATTGTTGGAAGCGACCCTCGATATGCTGATCATTTGTATATCTCAACCCAAGCGGTCCAAAGAGACGGCCGCCCTACAGAGCATGGGTTCGTACAAGGTTTCTTCCCCAGGGAGGGGGTTTCCTTGCCTCTGTCGCCAAGCTCTTGTGGGCTTTCAGTTGGCTCTCTTTGACGCTCGAGCCATGAGATGACTTCTGTGGTGAGAAGTTGTTTTTTTTCTCATAGCGTTGACTTTATTCTCATAATATTTTGACTTTATTTTTCTAAAAATAGCATATTTTTCTTTGTTTCTCATACTGTGACTTTTTTTTTGGAATTGTTCAACGTTTCAATTTTTTTTCTTAATGTTATGACTTTTCATCCTTTAATATTCAAACCAGCGATGCTTTTAATACATGAGGGATTACTGCACTGGAATGCACACGATATTCTTTTTCTAACCGATACTGATAGCTTTGGGCTTCTGAAGAGCAATATGGTACCGATAACTTTTTTTATATCTACTTTATACTTTTTATGTACATTTAAGTGTAGTTAGTGTCTGCACAGCTGAGGGTAAGAAGGACTGGAAAAAAGCCACCTGCTGTGGCCCAGCAAGGTGCAACATATGCTCACAGCAGCTGTTGTGCCTATCAAGGTCAGCAGAACCAGAGTATGGAGCGGGAGTTGCACTGTATTTGGGCAAACGCTCCGGGCAGCCGGTGTGATACCACAGAGGTCACTGGCAAACCTTTGACACTTTTCAAATGCCGGGGTGATGGTGTTTCAGGTGGCTGATAAGGTTTTTGCTCGATGGGGTTTTTCTTATAACGAAGCGTTGGGTGCAACCAGCACGAGAAAGGTCTTCCTCAGAAAGCGAATGTTTGTTTCCATGTGAGCTCAGGGGAAGTTACGAGAAACATGGAGCGTTTGCTTTGCTCATCTGCACATTACGGATAATCTAGCCTTCTTTTAAATGATCGGTTATCTAAGATATTTTTAATGTTATCAAATTTATCGGTATGATGTCAATAATTCCTTCATATCAGCCTGATAATTATTGTGCACCCCTAAAAATGGCTGCTCTTTTTTCCAGTTCTTCAATTATTTTAGTTTCATTGTATTTGAAATGTATTTTTGGAATGTGCCGAGGGTCACAATTGGCCTCCAGGGTGCATTTTGGACACTCCTGCAGTAGCTATGAAAAATATTTAACTTCAGATGAATTCTGGAAAGTAATTTGTTGCCTATTTCAAGTATTTTGCAAAATGAAACACAATCATCGTGTCAGAATGATGAGTGACTGTGCTACTGTTACGTTCTGGATTGCACCGTGTGTCAATGTTGTCGTTGCTGTGCACAAATGTTAGCAGAGACTTTGGATTGTTGTTCTTGGTGGATTCGTCCGGGTTGTTCAGTCCTCAGGTTCCCGCTCTTTTGGTCCACTAATAATATTGACCCTTTTGGTGGCCTTTCAAGTCAAATAAAGTCTTCTTTTATTATTTTACAGACAAGATTGGTCCAGAATACAAAAGTATAGGGAATTATTTTACAAATAATAGCCGGCAATCTTTTTGTTGGCTGTGGAACAGCAGCCATTTCTGACTTATTCTGATAAGACGAAACCTAATAACCTCTTCTTTCTACTGCATAATTAACACCTGAAGCGTACTTCCAATATGGATTCAGTGGCTCCTAGGGTTGTTCTTTGCTCTGACATGCCAACAAGGAAACACGTCAGCCATAGCAACAGTGGACAGGGAATAAATAACTATAACAATAATGTACTGTAGATCTCAGCACAACTTCTGGGCTCTTTAAAAGCCGTAATCCATTTCACCAACTTCCTCTTCTGTGGCAGTGCAGCCATTAGTCTCCATAAGCACAAAAGTGTTGGGTGGAGGTGGTGTTGACTTGGGAGGTGTCTTTTCATTTATCCTTTCAGTTCTGTATTGCAGGGCTGTCCAAAGTGTTTTTTAAATTGGCCATGTGCATATTCTACAAATTCCCTCAATTATTATTAAATATGATATATTATTAACTGTTACGCCATTTTGCAAAGCTAACACATGCACAACATGTATTCTAGTGATCCCCAGAGGCGGGAGTAAGTTAGTGTTTCTACTTTTTCAATTTGAGTCTCGAGTCAAGTCTGAAGTCATGCCAAGGCAGGTCAAGTCAATTCAAAATCATAGGCTTGAAATTTCCGAGCGTTGACTCGTGTCTACTAGGGGTGTCACGAGACACTCCGTTCGCGAGACGAGATTTTACCATTAAAAGGGGTACTTGGGATTTTTTGACATGAAGTTGTTTGACATCCCCATCAGCGGTGTAGCGCATCAACAGTGACTTTTGCCCCAGTTTTTTCGGAGTTCTGGTCGTTTTTTGGTGTTTAAGAAAGTAGTTGTTCATTCCGCTTCTCAAAACAAAATGCATTATTAAGAGTCAAACAGTTGCATCACAAAATCGTTGTCCCCGAAAAAGTCTGGCCTCACAATCGCCCGGCGTTATTTTTTCTCCATTGGTATATCCATAAAAATGTCCATAAATGTTGATATGTGGAGCTAATACCAAGGCAAAGTAGTTTTTGTTGTGGATCCAACTTAATTTCTTCACAACTAATACGTGGCAAAAGTGAAGGCAAAACGCAAGAGGTCGGAGGTCTGCGCTCTGAGGAACGCCATTCACAGTTAACACGTTTACTCCTAAAACATTTCCTCACTGCACAAGGATTCAACATCAAAACACGACACTTGAGTAAAGGTTTTGTATGAAAAGTGGACACAAGTGGTGTCCGGTGATGTAAACGCACTCGCATGAAAACAATTTTTTCAGGGATTACCAACCAGTTTAGCTACATAGTTGACCACCAGGGCGTCTATCTTCTTCTTTCCCAGGCGAGGAAGGTGTGTGTTCAGGCGCTCTCGCAGCTTCTCCACCATCTACGACACGCACACACCAAATAAGACACTTTGTGCATGGCAATGAAGGGGGTATAAAAAGATATATATTCATATAAGCAGCAAGGAAAGCGACCGGATGAGCGGGGTCATTCTAAGAATAGTCCAGGCGGAGATAGCGTCTTGTCTGAACTCTGCTGAATAGAAGATATCTGCACTTTTCACATACCGCTGAATACAGCCAAAGCTACGGGATTTTTCATTAAAAAAGAAAAACTGAAACGTGTCATTTCTGGAAAGATAAGATTCTGGGGGGATAATTGATTTTTGGCTGGCATTAGTTCTTATGTGCTGAAGCTATTTTACATTGGAGGCAGTTGGTTTTATGTTACTATTTATTTTAGATACCCACAACATCTTTTTCTCTTTTTTTACCGATACCGGTAACTTTCTGCTCCTCGATACTAATATGATACCGATATTTACTTTCTGCATTTTCATTTGGGTGTAGCTTGTGCACACCTGAAAGTCAGAACTGGAACAAATTCGGATTCCCCAATCAAGCATCATCACATTACTACTACCACACCACTACTATCAGGAGAACCAGAGTATAGAGCACACGGAGTCACCTGGCGTGGCCCAGCAAGGTGCACTGTATTCGGGCACACGCTCCAAGCAGCCGGTGTGATGCCACGGAGGTCTCTGGCAAACTGGTTGCACTTTTCGAACACGCAGGCGCTGGCATTTCAGGTGGCTATTAAGATTTTTTGCCCAATGTTTTTTTTCCCCCCCGCATCGCGGGACATTTGGTACAACTAGCGCTTCCTTTTCAAGTGAACGTTCACAAGTGAGCTCAGGGGAAATTAACAGGCCGTTAATTGGCACAGGCAGGAGAAAAAAAGGAGCGCTTGATTTGCTCACCCCCACTCAATACGGATAATCTCGCCTCACTGGAGCATTTCTCAAAGATGCGCGGTGGGCTTGATGACCTCCTCAGTGCAGTATATATTAGGGGTAGTGAAGGAGACCGATTCGGAGGTGTTCATCATTCTGTGTGCGTTCAATGAAGGAATAAACCACACACACACAATACATATGGTTAAAGGATTCCCTGGACAGAATCTGTCTATAGTGTTCCAATGCTAAAAGAACCACTATCCATTCTTCGCAGAGATTGACTCACCAACGCGGGGATGCTTAGCTCGGGCGCTCGATTCCACAGAATGATATGGCCGCACAAACAGTGTAGGAAACTTGCGACATATTTTGATCCAAAACTGTGTTTCACGCAAACCGAGGTTTAGATCAGTAGGATTTATAGAGGATAGCTTGCAAAGAATGACCTTTCCACGTCGATATTAGCATAACGTCCATCTGTCGTAGAGGACTTGCATACCGCATACGATTTTTGTCTCATTTTCCCAAGCGCTTTAATGCGTGCGTGCATTTGCGTTTGCGTTTGCCGCCATTCATCTTTTCTCTTTTTCTCACCAGGCCGATGAGCTCCATCTGGTGGTGGTCCTCCTCCTGGAAAAGCGGCACCGGAGTCCTGTCTGGAGCAAAAAGAAAGACAACAGTTGATGCATCTGGAGCTGGAGGTTGGTCATTATCCGCTGTAGAAACGTGGCCAGATTGGGGAAAGACATTAAGTGATTCTTTTTGGGGCGTGCGCTGGCTTTGAAAAAAACATCACAAAGCTCGGGGGGGGGGAGGCTGCTGTGTGCACATGAATAATTTCACACTTGCGTTTATCATCTTTTTTTCATCATGCAAGAAGGCGCCTTTTTGACGTGTCATGTGATACAGCCTGCACATGAAACTTAAATGTACATTAGCTACTTTTATTACTATCCACCCCCTCCTTTAAAAAAAATCCAATTCTAGTAACCGCTGTGTAAATATTTTAATCACTTTTTTGTTTGAACATTTTCCACTACACACTTGGCATTTTGGAGACTAATTGGAAATAAAGCCTGCAGGTTAATGAATAATGAATGAGTGAAGCTAAGCAGCCACGCTAGTTGGGAAGAAACATGCACAAATTCAAGTGCACGATTTTGGATTTGCAACATAGGAAATATATGTGATGAGGCGACGGAAGTGATAGAAGCGTACTTCTAATCTCGATGCTGAACATCTGCACACAGGAAGCGCAATAATAGCAAGCGCTCTTACATAACCGCAGCATTCTTCACTTCACCTCCTGCTCTGTTACTTCATTTTTAATCCCTCTTTTGCGTCTCCTTTCAGCACTTTTTTTTTGGCCTCAACCTCAAGATAAATCTTTCCATTGAAGAATGTGACCTCAGCCTCTCACTACTTTTTTGTTGATTGTTGTTTGCCTCACCAAGACGCCAGTTGTCCACCATGGAGAGAACCCTGCAAAACACAAAAAAGTGACCTTGACCTAATCGTATTGTTCCAAATCAGTAAGATTTTTGTTCTCACATGGAATTATCAGGACGGAAAGTTAGACTTTAATTTTTAGACCGTACTACAAAACGTCTGTCGGAATTTCCGGACTATGGAGCGCCCCGGTATGAAGGCAGCAGGTGTCTACGTCATAACATGGGATATTTTGTACATGGAAAGATTTTACAAAACTCTTCTTTAAATAAATGTTTTGTTTCCAAAAGTGTGCATGTAACATGGCTGGTTAAACATGGCCAACCAGAAACGTCATTCATTGCTGTCCAAGTCGTCTTCCTGGGAACTAAAACCAGCAAAGTCATCTTCTGAAGCTTAAAGTCGCTCTCCCAAAGCAAATCAGCTCCTGAACCCGTTCTGACCTCCCAACCACGCCGCAGTTCAACCACCCCGAAACCCGCCGGCGACAGTGGAGCTCCAGACACCACACCACTCCACGTCACAGAGATCCACCGGCAGACCCGAGCAAAAGCCGCTAAATCAGGGCTAGGGAACCTATGGCTCTTTTGATGACCACATATGGCTCTCAGACATTTCTTAACACCATAATATTTATTTATTTTAATTTAGTTTTTTCCTAAAATATATGTAACATATCTTGTGTTACAACAGGGGTGTTCAAAGTGCGGTCTGAGTGATTTATTTGCCCGCGGCACATTCTAAAAATACAATTTAACAAAAACCTTTGAAGGAAACAGCAAAATTGGAAAAATCAGTCATTTTACGAAAACAATGTCAAAATATTAGGAGGGAAAAAATGTATTCCCACCAAAAAAAAGTGTATATTTTGGTAAATTAGATTGCGGAAAAGGTTATGATATTAAGAGTCAATATATTACAGGAATAAAGTCATGATTACGAGAAAAACAGAAGAAATTTTAAAAAATGCTGTAATTTTATGAGTAGCAAGTCAAATTATTAAGAGCATTTTTTTTTTACAAATAATTTCATTTTAGTAGCAAAGTTTTAAAATGTCGTTATATTCTGAGAAACAAACGCAACAATATAAAGTGGCAATTTCTGGAATATTAGGTCGGGGGGGAAATTAATATCGGCATAAACTTAAAATAGTGTGGGAATAAAGTCATAACATTACAATTAAATATGTAATTTTTGTTTTATAATGTATTTTATTGTATTTGTCACTATGTAAGGTGACCTTGAGAGCCTTGAAAGGCGCCTAGCAAATAAAATGATTATTATTAATAGAATGTTTTGCCTTATGTGTTTTTGCTGACATTTTCAAGGTAAACATGACGGCAATCACCGTGTTAAAAATAACATGAACTTTTATATTCTAAAATCGTGCTTACAAATGCACCCTTTTAGTTGAAATCACAGTTCAAAAATATGATATCGCTGTCACGGAAATACATCTGAAAATATTCCCTTAACCCGAACGGTTCCCGACCCCTGCGCTAGAGCGATCGCCTTCAATCACATGCACGAAACGCAACATGACCAGACCAGAGCGAGACCACAAATTAGCTACAGGACTGTATAAACCGTAGGACAAAAAGCGACTTTTACGACCAAAACGATGGTACCGCAGATGCCCAGTGTGGCCGTTCTGACTTCGTTACCGATATCGATAATGGACAGGGATGCTTCCGATTCTGATCATCCATGAGTGAGATTGACTGATAGCAATTGCATGAAGTAACTGTGCATTTGTCCGTTTATTTAGGATGAGTGCTTTTAGCCGGTTTGCCGTATAAAAAAAGGAAAAGTTAGCACAATTCTATGTTAACTGCGCAAAAGTTGTAAAATGAGCAAAAAGGGCAGAATGAAGGGTGTTTAAAGCGGGCCTCGGGGCCATTGTTTTGTCAGCCTCGGGAACTTTCTTAAAATAAATAAAACAACACCCATGAGTAAGCTTTTTTTATGACACTCTTTTTTTATTACCACTTTTATTACCACTATTAGCTCATGTCCCTCATAACGAGGCTTGTGTCATGAAGGGCGTCCGACGTAAAACTTTTGCCAAATCAAAACATGGGAAAACGATTCGCTGTGGGACAAGCAGGGATACGGCGAAAGGAAAAGAAAAAGATGGGACACACCTATTCCACCTATGAAACCTTCTGGGGCTCCATTTACATAATAAACTACAGCGACATTGTTATTAACATTGCTACGCCCAAGAACTACATTACTACGTGTAGTGACACCACGGGGTAGCTACTAGCAGACCTACTTCTTAGTGTTGTCCAACACATGGGTCATGTGACAGGATGGTCCCTCAGCCACCTAGGAAACATGCTAGCATCGTTGGACGCATCAGAAAAGTTGCTCAAAGCCATGCGTCCGTTTGATCGTTACCGGTTTAGTCCAGTTGGCCTGACCGCGCGAGGTTCTGTATCCGGGGTTGGGGTCAGCATCGAAATATTTAGTCCGCTCAGCGTTCCATCGCAGCTCGGACCAGAAGCCCTGGAGATTCCTGGCCTGCGTGCACACGACCACACTGCCTGCATAAACGGGTCTGAAACACGACAGCAGGTAGGACGGTCCCAGGTAACAGGTCCAATGGTCGTTACCTTCCCTCTGAAAAGCGGCTCGGCGTGAGGCTCGGTGGTGCACAGCACACCGGGAACCTCCGTCAGACAAGCAGGCACCTCCTGCAAGGCCGGATACGTGAGCGAGGTGCAAATACGACATCAAAGCTGCGTTTGGGCTACCTTCTTGTCAGCCACAGATGAGCAAGGCAGCAGTTTATCCAGACCGAGCGATCTGTTGTAGCTTATTCTGTACAAAGACGCTGCAGAGGAAACGACAGAGAAAGAGCAACTTCATTAAAGATGCTAACAAGAAACCCGGGTGCTTGTCTTGCACTCACCTAGAAGGAACTCCTGGATCTGGTCAAAGGACTCCAGCATTGTGTTGTCACACAGCCACTCGATAATCTGGAGGTAGGACACAAACAGCAAGTTTACTTGATTTGTGTCCTGGGAAGTGCCAGTGTTGCTGCTTCGGTGCTTACCTCCTGCTCCACCTTTGGGTCACTTCCCTCGTGAAGGAGCAGGCAGTGAAGAGCGGCCAACCGCTGAGCGTCTGACACTTTGCTGGGCTGCCTTGGGAATTGGAAATGCAGAAATGAGAAACTCTACCACTGCTTGGGTCATTCACTCACCTGGAAGGCGGGCCGGACCGCAGAATCTGCATTAGGTAAGCGGGGTTCAGCTGGACGCCATAGATGGTCCCGCTGGAAATGTCCAAGACGGCCGTGCCGGACTCCTCCTCCTCTGCGTGCATGACTGTCAACCGTCCAGACTCTGATGGGAGGCCAAAATCTGCATCATCGCCTGAAAAAGACAAGAAGTAGTCAAAACAAAAACACCGAGACACTCCCTTCGCGAGACAATATTTAAATATCACTTTTAAGTACAAAGAGAGATATGAAAATATATATTGCAACCTACTCTATTTCTTTTTTACTATGTTACACTCTCTGTGTGCATGCTAGTGGCCGCGCCCCCACCCTCCGAGACAAACAACTCACTCCGTTCACGCTGTTGCTCTATAGAACAAACGCGGCAAAGTGCTAAAACCAATGCCCAGAGTGAACACTCTCCCGAGACGGGGAAAACATGCGTGCACACGGCAGTATGGAGTTCATTTGCGTTCACGGCCTCTTTAATGAATTATTTAATATCGTCCCAGGCCGAGTGCGCACGAGAAAGGAGAAAGTCACGTTTTCATCTCGCGAGATCTTGTCATTTCTCTAAAACCGGGGTGTTCAAACTTTTTCCAGCGAGGGCCACGATGTGAATATAAAAGATCCAACTTGATATTTTGCAAAGCAACACATGTTGTTACATACTGTACATTCCAAGGGAAACCAGAATTGCCTATTATTAGTATTAAGTTTGCTCTTTGCACATTTTACCCTTTTTTCTTTTTTAATTATCCGAATATTTCATCTTTCTTCTTAAATCATCTTCATACATTTTCTTTTTATAATATTATGATTACATACCCAATAATATTCTTACTTTTCCAAAAAACTTCTTACAACGTTATTGTTTTTTATTCTCGTAAGATTACAAAAAACACGTTTTTTCTTTAATATTTCAACGTTGCACTACTAAGATTGCATAATTTTTTGTCACAATATGACAACATCGCTCTTTCTTTAATAGTTTGACACGATTCTTGTAGGACTTTTGCTGTTGTTTAAATATATTTCAACCTTGCTGTTTTCAAATATTTAAAATACATTTCAAACAACAAATATGTATGAAAATATTTTTCTAGAACGTGCCCACACCAGAAAGAGGGCAGGGTGCCCCAACAACTGTATTCATTCACTTTCATAATGGCTCACGAAAAGGGCAAATTTACAGAAACTCTGCTCCTTTAATAATAAACAAGTATATTGCACAACGCGGCAACAGAACCAATGTTGTAACACCGCCGATGAATGATAAACAACAGTGCGGCAAGTAAAACGCGGGCGAGGTTCTCGTTTAAAGCACGTAGAGGCAGAGGTGTGGACTCGTGTCGCAGACACCTGTTTGATGACTTTGGACTCGACCTGACAATATCATCAAGGACTCAAAACCTTGATGCACTTGGACTTTGACATCAATGACTGAGGACTCGACTCGGACTTTAGTCCGATGACTTGAAAATACTTGCGCTTTTCAGTGAGTGCGTTGAGTAAAATGGAACGTCAATTAGAGTAAGTGTTGTTATGTCCTTTCCCACAGAATCTGCGTCTTTGAATGCATCTGTTAACGTCCATTCGGGGTTACGAACAAACAACGTGGGTGTGGCTTCTGTGGGACTGCAGGAATAGTTTTGCAGTTGCACATTTAACAGTGCAAAACCTGAAGCCCTTCACTTTGGACATGACCGGTCTTGTCTTGACTTGACTTGAAACTTGCAAAACACTAACTCCCTCCCGCCTCTACGAAGCTTCCCCAGGCCGACCACTCACAACTAGCGGTTGCTGCCATCCTGTGGAGTTACGAAAGAGTACATTAGGAGGTTGCCTACAGCCACCGCTGTTGATGTTTCCTGACCCGGTGCTTTCCCAACCTTTTTTGTCTGGTGTACCCCCAGAGCCTTTTTATCAGTACATGTCGCCAATTCTCCAAAAGTAGAATGGAACATACCGGTTCTGTTTTTTGCCGCTGCTGTGCCACAAGTAAATGTGTCCCCGGGGAAACTGGTTGTAGCGCACATGGGGAATATTTACTTTATCATCTTGGAAATCATTTATTGTTTTTTTCCACGTACCCCATGCAGTTAGGAGTGGTTGGCAGTCAGGCTTGTAGAGCACTGAGGCATGACCCGGCGCAACATACGTCGGTGTTGTGCAGGTTCATCTACTCCCAACTTAGATGAATCAAGTGAGAAAATATTTGTTTTGCCCTAACACATTCAACGTTTGCAACGCAGCCATAGATCTACTCTCTCTCACTTGGGGCAGGATTCATGGCAAGAAGAGCGCTAACACGTGATCTTTGCAGAAAGCTTCACCTCACCGGACAGGAACAGGGAGTGGCAGAGCATCTCCTGCTGCCTGGTGTTGATGCAGTGCAGGAAGCGGGCGTGCAGATACACCACCATGTAGTAGCCTGCGTGTGGGCAAAATAAAAACCAGATTCACGACACGTACTCTGTGTTGAGGAACTCTCTGAATTGTAACACGTGTGTATGTATGACCCATAGGCATGAAGAGCGGATGGAGCCGGGTGGTGTCGCCCAAAGCGATGCGGAAGGTTTTGCTGCAGTCTGAAAGAGGACACAGTGAGTGCCCGGGTGCAGCCGTGTGACAGCGGGTAACACACACCTCTGTGGACCAAAACCACGGTGTAGACCAGCTCGGGTTTGCCAAGAGACGGCTGGCTGTAGCACACGCACATGCTTCCTTAAGAAAAAGCAACGCGGATTCAGATTTGCAGTAATAATCATGTTTTTGGAAAGGCAATTGCCATTGAAAATCATCATCTTGTCATTCAATATGCATCAGTCAGCAAAGCGACAGGACTAATCAATCAGCGTGTGCCAATGAAATATTCATCGTGTACCGCGGAAGGGAGGAACTTACGCTCTTGTTTGCCCGAAGAGAAAAAAAACACACATTTGCGGTTAGTCGTGGGACAGGCGACATCTTTCCTGCTGATCAAAATGCTACCTCTTCTGTTTGTGAACACTTCCATCTTGACCCGCTCCGCCCGCTCCACGTGAAAGTGATCGAACCCGAGGTTGACGAACCTGTCAGACAGACAATTCCGTTTGCATGTGCATTTCTGGCAAAATGCGGGCAAGTGCGCCGGCGGCCTACTTGACGGTGCCGAAGGGATCGGCCCGCAGCTCCAGTGGCAGCTCCAGCTGTGGGACGGCAACACACGGTGTACTGTAAGGCTAAAACTCTGGTGTGCGTACTGTAGACAGAGCGCGGGGGGGCAGTTACCACGGTTTCACAGTTGCGGTTGTCGTAGAACTGCAGGCATCGCAGCAGAACCTTGTCCTGTGGAAAATATGCGCATCCATTTGCACAGCCAGAACAGTGCGTGAGCGCGGCGTTACCGTGGGGGTGAGATAGTAGAGCCTCTGCGTGTGCACGTCCCACTGGACCCAGCAGACGTCCTCCGCAAGCCGCTCGGCCGTCTCGGAAAGACGCTCGGGGTTGGCCATCAGCTGCTTGACACAAACACACGGAAGCCTAAGGAGATGGCTGGGATGTTTTGTGCCGGTTGTTTTTGTGGACTTTGCCAGAGGATATTGTCACGGGGAAAATCTCCCAGCCAGACAGGAGACGAGGCGGAATAACGAGCGGTGCGGTTTAATGAAACGCGCATGCGAGGAGACACATCAGCGGAGCTCCGACGGACGAAATGTCTGACTTTTATGTTGAAATGGTGGCCACCACATGTGCAGGGGGAGGGGCAGACACAGCGAAGGTCAGACTCACATGCCTAGACGAGCAAAGTTGTTTGGATCAGGCATGTGGAGGACTTGTTTTGGAATAGCATCATCTCAATCAAAGGGAATAATGGACACAAAACATTTTGTGTATTTTCCTGCCAGGTTTAAAAAATACTTATATCATCTCCGGGCCTTAAGTGGGTCTAAGACAGGCGTGTCCAAAGTGCAGACTGCGGCTGTTTTTTGGCACTTTCTAAACATATGATTCAAGAAAATGAACAATCAGCAGTAAAAAAAAAAAAAAGCTGCAATCTAACCAGAAAATATTACGGGATTATGAGCTGAAATACTTCAGATGTCAGGAAGCTGTTGGGCTAAGAGAGCCATGAAGGACACATATTTTCAAATGTACTTCCGTTTCCTATTTTTTAACACTGATTACAACTACAAGTGTACTTACTTTACTTGGATGGAAGAAGTTGCTGAGAAGGTTTCATGTTTTGAATGTTATTTCTAACACTCATTCCTGTCATGTTGACTTTAAATGGCAGCATAAAAAAACACATTGTACATAAAAACAAAACAATATATTTCATTGTAATATTAGGACTATATTCCCACAATATTTTAACTTTTACTTTGTTTTTCCCCAATATAATATTCCCAAATGTGTTTATTTATTTAGTTTTGTATGGTTCTCATAATGACATTTTAAGTTTATTCTCGCAAAATTGTCACGTTTCTTCTCTTAGTATTTTGGCTTTTTACTCGTAAAATTACAGCATGTTTTTTTTTTCTATTTTCCTCAAAATTATGACTTTAATTCTGTAATATTTGGACTTTGTTCTCCCAATATCATAACCTTTTCCACAACCTAATTTTCCAAAAATGACAACTTTTTGTTTTGGTTAGATTACAACTTTTTTCTCCTAATATTTTTGACTTAATTTTCACAAATGTATTGCTAATTTTTGACGTTTCCTTAAAGTTTTTGGTTAAATTGTATTTTTAGAATGTGCGGGAGGCCATATATTGACTTATATTTTAAGAAAAACTAAAACAAATAAGTGTTATGATGTTTAAAAACGTCTGAGAGCCGTATGTGATCATCAAAAGCGCCACATCTGGCCCCCGGGCCACAGCTTTTCTACCCCTGCAGTACAACGAATACAATTCTTTTTTTTTTTTTATTAGGTTGCGGAAAAAGTTACAATTTTCCAAGAACCAAGTCAGAAAATTAAGGGAATGCGGTTGGAAAAGAAAATGGGAAAAGGGTGAGAACCAAAAGTTTATGCTAATAACACAGATACTGTTTTTCCTTGACAAAATATTGTGGAAAAGGTTTGGACAGCCCTTGTTGGAGGTTTTAATAGCAGGCTTTCTGTGCCCAACGTGCATGAATTACCCGCCTCTCTTTAGCTGGTTTATTCAGGGAAAGACGTGTTGATGGGCATAATTCCTTCAAGCAAAACGTACCACTTTGTAACCTTCATGCCTGGTCAGCAGGACATGGTACTGATCCACATCTGAAAGGAGATGAAGGGAGAAATCCAGTCTGCTCGCTTCTGACAAAGCATTCGGACGCGTGGACTCACATCTGTCTTCGGTCAGCAGCAGCAGGTGGCTCTCCAGCAGCGATCTGCGGCCAGCTCCCGGGTACAGGAACTGCGAGGCGAGCCAGATTTAAATCGAGCACTTTTAAGACACTCCCTTGTACGCCCGCACGGCACCTGCACTTTGACCCTGCAGTCCACCGCCTTGAGCACCTTGGTGTTATTGATGGGATGGACCTCGATCAGCAGCGTCAGGCACTTTGACACTGAAAGGGACACACAAAGCGGCGATGCATGCCATGCGAGGGAACAGACGGACAATGTGAATTACTTGGCCCGAGGAGCTCCTCGCCGTCGGTGTTTTCTGCCAAACTGACAGCTGAAAGACACCAAAAAAAAGGCAGAGCTGACACCTCCCAAATGTGAAGCAGGAGTCTGTCATCAGCGCCGCTCACCTAATAATGTCTCCTCCTTGTTTAGGGAGCAGCTGCTGACGCACACCCGCTTGTCGAAGGCGTACAGGAGCTGGTGTATCAGAAGGTACGTCAGCGCAACTACAGCACAAACGGGAAACCTGGCACGTTCACCTTATTCTGCTTGCTCGCTGCGTCGTATTTGCCCACTCCGGTGGTCCCGGTTGACCCCTTTGAGAGGGAGATGGACTCTAATCAACTCGTCATTATGCAAACGTGCAGAAAGAAAAAGCCGTCGGTGATTTTCCTCTTTGCCAAAATGTGCACGCGGTTTTGCAGGCCGGCCATTACAAATGCATGCACTTCAGCACAGCACTTTCTTCACGGGGGGTTCCGGAAAAATCTTCAATACCACTTCAAACCATCGCAAGAGACCACTTGTTCAGGATTCATTTGATGAGTGGCGCACACAACGCTGCGCCGTTGCATAAACAGGAATAGAACATAGATAACCATTACATAGCCACCAGTGGACTGATTTGAAATCCATCCATCCATTTTCTTCCGCTTATCCGAGGTCGGGTCGCGGGGGCAGCAACCTAAGCAGGGAAGCCCAGCGGTCCCTCTCCCCGGCCACTTCTTCTAGCTCTTCCCGGCGGATGCCGAGGCGTTCCCAGGCCAGCTGAGAGACATAGTCTCTCCAACGTGTCCTGGGTCTTCCCCGAGGCCTCCTACCGGTCGGATGTGCCCTGAACACCTCCCCAGGAAGGCGTCCGGGAGGCATCCTAACCAGATGCCCGAGCCACCTCATCTGGCTCCTCTCAATGCGGAGGAGCAGCGGTTCTACTCCGAGTCTCTCTAGGATGACAGTGCTTCTCACCCTATCTCTAAGGGAGAGCCCAGCCACCCTGCGGAGAAAACTCATTTCGGCCATTTGTACCCGCCATCTTGTCCTTTCGGTCACTACCCAACGCTCATGACCATAGGTGAGGGTAGGAACGTAGATCCACCGGTAAATTGAGAGCTTTGCCTTTTGGCTCAGCTCTCTCTTCACCACGACAGATCGGTACAGAGTCCGCATCACTGCAGACGTTGCACCAATCCACCTGTCCACCTCACGCTCCAACCTTCCCTCACTCGTGAACAAGACCCCGAGGTACTTAAACTCCTCCACTTGAGGCAGGACCTCATCCCCGACCCGGAGATGGCAATCCACCCTTTCCCGGGCGAGAACCATGGACTCGGATTTGGAGGTGCTGATTCTCATCCCAGCTGCGAACCGATCCAGTGAGAGTTGAAGGTCACTGCTCGATGAAGCCAACAGGACCACATCATCTGCAAAAAGCAGAGATGGAATCCTGCGGCCACCAAACCGAAACCCCTCAAGGCCCTGGCTGCACCTAGAAATTCTGTCCATGAAAGTAGTGAACAGAATCGGTGACAAAGGGCAGCCCTGGCGGAGTCCAACCCTCACAGAAAACGGGTCCGACTTATTGCCGGCAATGCGAAACAAACTCTGACACTGGTCATACAGGGAACGGACCGCCTGGATTAGGTGGTCCGATACCCCATATTCCCGGAGCACTCCCCACAGTATTCCCCGAGGAACATGGTCAAATGCCTTCTCCAAGTCCACAAAACACATGTAGACTGGTTGGGCAAACTCCCATGCACCCTCAAGGACCCTGCCGAGAGTATAGAGCTGGTCCACAGTTCCACGACCAGGACGAAAACCACAATGCTCCTACTGAATCCGAGATTCAACTATCCGGCGGATCCTCCTCTCCAGAACCCCTGAATAGACCTTACCGGGGAGGCTGAGGAGTGTGATTGATCCCACGATAGATAGAACACACCCTCCGGTCCCCTTACTTAAAAAGCGGGACCACCACCCTGGTCTGCCAGTCCAGGGGCACCGACCCCGACGTCCACACAATGCTGCAGAGTCGTGTCAACCAAGACACGCCCACAGAATCCAGGGCCTTAAGGACCTCCGGGTGGTTCTCATACACCCCTGGGGCTTTGCCACCAAGGAGCTTTTTGACCACCTCGGTGACCTCAGCCCCAGAGATAGGCGAACCCGCCTCAGAGTCTCCGGGCACTGCTTCCATGTTGGAAGGCGTGTCGGTGGGATCGAGGAGGTCTTCAAAGTATTCCCTTCACCGGTCCACAACATCTCGAGTCGGGTTCAGCAGCACACCGTCCCCACCATACACGGTGTTGACTGCACTGCTTCCCCCCCGGAGACGGCGGATGGTGGTCCAGAATCTCTTTGAAGCCATCCGGAAGTCGTTTTCCATGGCCTCCATGATTTGAAATGGGATTTTCCCATTTTAGCATTGACAACGAGGTCACAAATATGTACATTCTGGTTGTGGAAGCTCCTTGGAAGATCATACTGGTAATAAAAGATTTACAAAGAACGCAAAACCAAAGTAGTGTCCATGTGAACCAACCTTCCAGGAGTAAAGGATGCCGCCATCTCTCTCGATGTTGACGATGAAGATATCCAGTGCACCGCAGGAGTCTGCGCACACAGTTATGAGACTCTTTGCAAACAATAGCATGTACATTTCAGCTTCACAGAACATGCGAGTGACAAATAAACGTGTGTGTGTAAACGCAGCGCCACCCAAGGCGCTATAATAACCGAACAATCATCAGTTATTGTCAATAAAACTCTTCTTTTTTTGCACCATCAAAGGTCACTCACAGTGTCAGTCCTTTAAAGTGCCCCAATGCTGGAACATACTTGGCGTTTTGCCCCGTAATTGATGCGTTTATTAGTCAGGAATGCAAACTCCCGGCCTTTTCTCTATTTGTGTGACCCTGAAGATCAATCACTCCGCTTAATAGAGTGTTGAAGTATAAAGAAACACTAAATGATGGCCAACAACCCTGAAACCCGTCGCTGTTGTGCAAGTGCGTTTGCTAGAATCGCAAGGTTGCGCACTCGAGAGGAGAAGTCAGCTGACCGACAGCACGTGAACGCCTCACCTTCCACGCGCCGCGCCGCCGCCTCCCTCCGGAGGATGTCGGCCTCCACGTCGGCGCTCCAGTCCGACTTGAGCCGCAGCGTGAACATGAGCACAGGTAAAGTGTGTCGATTTGTGTGCGGCGGCTGTATTTCCGGGGCTGGGGGTCACGTGACGGAACTTTCCCCCTCGTAAAGCGTGAAAGCGGACGAGCGTTAACCGTGTCCTCCCCGCCGCTCGCGCAGCCGTCACACTCTTCGCGGCTTTTTGCGACACACGGACCTGCCCCCTCCCTCCCCCGCCCGTGTTGTTCTGTCATAGGCCGAGGGGAGCGTCGCACCCCCGGCTGGAATCTCTCACCGCCCCGCTGGCCACCATTAGGTCACACACACACGCGTCCCCTCGGAGCGTGAACGTCCGTTCATCTGTTTAGACGCACCGGACATGTTCGCCTTTTGCTGCAGTAAATGCATACCGGGATTCCCATTCGGTAGCGTTTGCTCAAGTGATCTTTTCAGTTACTATTTGGCCCTTTCTCTGTTGTCGCTGCGCACGTCGAAGCAACAGCGCCCTCTTGTGTTGACGTTAAGGACTTACACGTCACAATTACCATCAAACATGCCCTGGGCGTGAGTGGGTTGCACCCTTGGCCTCGCAGTCAGGAGGTTCAGGGTTCGAACCCCTGTTGGTTCCTCCCACATTTCTAAAACATGAATGTTAGGTTAATTGGCGACTCTAATTGTCCATCGGTGTGAATGTTTGTCTGTATGTGCCCAAAGCCCGCTGGGATAGGCTCCAGCATTCCCTATTGAGGATAAGCGGCATAGAAAATGAATGACACAAAAAACACTTTGTACTACAAATGTTCTGTACTCTGTGATACGTGATGCATGTTGTCATGTTTATTTGATTTTATTTATTTTGGCAGAAAACCCCGCGTCGCAATGGACATTTCTCGATGACGGTGATTTATTGTTCATTTAATATTTTGCCTGTATTTATTTTTTTTTTTTTACATTGGTTTTACAATACGGTGCATGTTTTCTCCTACTACTTTTCTGTGTGCTCGTTGATGACGTCACACTTCCTGGTCGGCATGTCGTGACGTTGCCGGGCAGAACCGAGTGTAGTCGAGTCGTTCCGGAATTTTGATAAGGCGCTATCTTCCCGCCCCTTGCCCCGCCTTGTTCTCCAGCCCCCAGCCCAACGTCCTCCTCCCGCTTTGCCCAGCTACGCTAGCAGCTCCCCGGCAGCAGCAGCAGCAGCACGGCGCGCAAACATAACATAGTGACAGCTGCGACGGACTCACAACCGAGGGGGTCAAAGATGGAGCACAGGGACGCCGACTTCAACATCATGCTAGCGACGGATTCCTACAAGGTACCGGCGTTGGCGGGGGAAGAGAGTGTGGGCTGATGGATAGGAGTGCATTCAGCCAATGTGGTCCCACCACCAGCCCCGAGGCCGTCGTACTGCGCGAAACAAGCCGAGAAATATCCTAATTGGAGCCGTAGAGCATTGCTCAAACACCCGCGAAAGCACCGAGCTAGCAAAAGGAGCTAGCTTGCTAGCCTCCGTGGCGGCCAATAGGGAGGATGGATGTTCAAAAGCTAACATTGTTAGCGTCTAGCTAGCAAGTGCTCCCCGGGTTGGCTGCTGCGCTGCATTCAACGGGCAAAGTCCCACTCGGGAGGTCAAAGCGGGCGAATTATTCTTGATTTTATCCCCGAACAGAGGCAGCCATTGTCACTGGAGATCAGACTTCCGGGGGGAAATGGAAAGTTGAAGTGAATTTGACCTTCGCGACATAGCTGGGTGCCAGGTGCGACATGGCATCATAGCAGCGTACCTCGGTGAACAAGGCCGTTTTTACGTTTCTAATCCTGCTCAGCGCCATTCTTGCTATTATATGTATTGCAGTTGTAGAATGCAATTGTAGATGGTTGTCAGGCTAGGTGCCATGATGAACAGCGGTCACGTGACTGGACTGTCACCGCAGATGTTTTTCTTTTGTTTTTTGTGATTATTCTTTGTTCAGTATCCATCCATCCGTTTGCTGTGCAGCTTGTCCACAGGACAATATCCAGCTATTCAGAGTCTACCATTAGTCCAGTAGCATCTCAAATAGTGGGGCTGGCCCCCCTAGGGGGTGGGGGGCTTCATTGTTACTGCATACCTGCCAACATGTACAATTTTATTGTACTCGGCATGCAATTTGTTGCATTTTTCTGCTTTCAGTGTCAAGTTCAGTCTGTACAGTACAGAAAACCACTGCATTAGTCTAACCTACATGTTTTTTGGGACGTGTACCAGAAGAAAACCCACCCCGGTACGGGGAGAAAACTGAGATTGTAACCTGGATCTCCAGACTGCGAAGGCCAAAATGGTAACTACCAGGCCACCGTACCGCGCAGCACCAGTATATGGCTGCAATGCGAACTTTGCTCATGAGTTTCTTTCACATTTCTAATGTGAAAGAGGAAAATCCCCATTTTAGGTGGGAGCAGGGTTGGCCCCCAGTGTGTTTGTTTGCGGAGGGAAGGCTAGCAAGGTAGCATTGATCAAGTCAATATTAAGCCAACTTCCTCGGCATATTGTATGTACTAACTTAAAGCACTGTCCCTGAATGCATGCTGTTACAATTGAGAGACACCTCCCACCCCCCGACACACACACACATACCTCTAGCTTTGTGTGTGTCTATTGTTTGGAAACATGCACCACCAGGAGGGGGGTGGGGACTTTTGACACTTAGATACTGGACACTGTCCCCCCTACCACAGCTCATTTCAACCCACTTTAATGTCATTATTTAGCGTCCACATTTGTGTTTAGATTACTAAGAGGTAACAGAGTGTGTGTGTGTGCGGTGACACGTCCCACGGTGAATGTCTTGACTCTATTTTGAGTCACCGACAGGGGTCAAATAGGCTGAGTTGGTCGTTGACATTTATCTTACCTCTGGCCTGTCTATCCAGATTGCAAAAGAAAGACACGCGTCTAATTTTAACTCGCGTTTTTTGATTGTTAGAAAACATCCGGACGTGAATTCCTGCGGAAATCTGCTCAATGTATCAAGTTTTTGGTGAGATGCGTTGCGCAACTGTTGGACCATGAGTTGATTTAATCCTTAAATCCCTCTGTGTTGCTTTAATGCCTAGCACACGATCACTACATAAAGTATTAATAGGTGTGCCCATATAAGGCATTAGCACTTCCTGGTGGTTTGGCATCCGGATTGTGACATTTTAGCGCAATCTTAAGCAGTTTCATTCCAATTGTACCATTCAGTAAGCAGTGGATGTTTTTTTTTTTATTTTTTATTTTTTGCAACATTGAATAGCCCAGTTGTGCAAGTTCAAGATAAAGCACATCTGAAGATTAGTCACAGTTCCTTCAATAATAATCTATGTCTTGCCATATTTGGTATACACGAATGACCCTTTGTGTGTGTGTGTGTGCGTGTGTGTACAGGTTACACATTACAAACAGTACCCCCCCAACACAAGTAAAGTCTACTCTTACTTTGAGTGCCGCGAGAAGAGGACGGATCTTGGAAAAAGCAGGAAGGTCAAATACGAGAAGACGGTGTTCTATGGTTTACAGTACATCCTTCACAAATATCTTAAAGGTAAGTCAACCTTTTTTTTTTTCTCATCTTACTTGAGGTGTCAACATGAACCTCAAATGTGTTGATACGTGGTTATTTATGCTTAAAAACCCAAATAAACAATGAAATACAGTACATGTAATCAATCGCAGGGCAGAATAAAGGCAATATTTTAAGAAAAAAAAAGTTAACGTACAAAAGTCATAATAAAGTGAGGAAAAATAATGTTATTACAATGTTACAAAGTTGTAATATCAAAGAAAAAGCTATTTTTAAAGCCGTAATTTTATGAGGAACAAGCAAAAAAATGATGGCATTGTCATTGTTGGGAAAATAAGGTTGTGGAAAAATTTTGAATGTTACGTGATGAAGTGAAACTATTATCGGAATGAAATCATAACTAAGAGAAGAAATTAAAACGTGGAATAAAGTTGAAATTTATATTTTAAAAAAGCAAAAGCAGAAAAAAAACAGCTGTAATTTTCAAAAAATAAAGTCAAAATATTAAGTGAAAAAAGTTGCATTCTAATGAGGAAAAAGTACAAGAATACAAGAATAAATTTGTAATGTTATGACGACAAATATTTTCAATTTTAGTAGCATACAGTTGAAATCTTCAAAAAAAAATTATTTTCTAAACATTGTAACATTATGACAAAAAAACGAAAACAGCAGAAATGGGGGAAAACAGCTGCAATTTTATGATAATAAAAACAAAACATTAAGAAAAGTATGCTGTAGATAATAAATTCAAATTTAAAAACTAAATTTTGATCAAATAATATATTTAAAGATAATTATTATTTCAGCACTTGAGTCAGTGTGGGCCTCAAATGTAATATTATAGTGTTATTTATACACCATAAACCCAAATTAAAATGAGAATAATAAAGTATGTTTAATAATTACAAAATAATTTAAATAGTAAATACAAATTCAAGATTACATTTTAATTAAACAATATTATTATATACATTTACTATTTTAGCACTAAATTAAAATCTATTGCTACTGTATTTCTACGTACAAAATAGTTAATATTGAAAGTAGTAAAATCAATTTAATGTATTCAAATGTAAATATTACTTGTTAGGATTATTAATATTGTAAAGACAAATTCAATGGAAAAGGAGGAAAGGAGGGAAACAATACGAGTCTCTCTTTAGGAAAAATAAAGGTCTCTCTTTAAAAGGATTTCATAGCGTGGCAGCAAAGGTGCACCGGGAGGAGAGGGATTGTGGGGGGGTGGGATGTCTTTGGCAAGGAGACAAAAGCACAGCTGCTCTTTTACCCAATGGGAGCACAGCGTCACGCTCTTCCCCCTTTTTTCCCCGCCGTCCAACCAAGCTCAATGATTAACCTTTTTACCATTTGCATCCTTGACCCCACAACAGCACAGCAAAAGATGGCATAACATATTTAGTATGGGGGGTGTTGACACGTTTACAAAATTGCCACTCCTGTCGCCTTGTAGTACTCATTTCTACCTAAAGAGGCAGCAGTGAGTCACAGACATGACGATCTCTCACTAAATAAGCTTTTTATGTGGAGGTGGAAATATAGAATATGAAGCAGTGTGTGTGAGAGAGGACAAATAATCTCTGTTGTTGTGCATGGAATGTTTCTAATTGGATTACAACAGTCAAATAGCGTTTCTGTGCCTCCGGCTTCTTCTCATCTTGTGTTTTCCCTCCTGTCTCCTTCTCGGCTCCAGGAAAGGTAGTTACTCCAGAGAAGATCCAGGAGGCAAAGGAAGTGTACCGAGAACATTTCCAAGACGATGTTTTTAATGAAAAAGGCTGGAACTACATTTTGGAGGTATGAGACGGATGCAGAGTACAAGCTGCACCTGCCTTTACCTAACATGAATACAAAACAGCGTTAGGATTATTCATGCTACTAAAAGTGTGCTAAATATTTGTGTTTTTGTGCAGAAATACAATGGACACCTGCCCATAGAAATTAAGGCGGTGCCCGAAGGGAGCGTCATTCCTCGAGGCAACGTCCTGTTCACCGTGGAGAGCACAGATCCCGAATGCTATTGGCTCACCAACTGGGTGGAGGTACGTCCAGCACACTTATTCAGCGCAATAGTGGTACATACGCTAAGTCAGGGGTGTCCAAAGTACAACCCAGCAACCATTTCGGGACTGTGATTTGTTTTTTTTAATGGCCCGCAGCACAAAAATAGTGAAAAAGTTGAAATGTTAATACTAATAACTAAAAATAACACAGAGCTGTGTCTTGGTCATACAGGCACGTGGCGGCCACACAGACTAACCTCATTTTGACTTGTTTTAAGGACATCAAAGTTGGATCAGACACTGGTGTGTTTTCCCACTTTTATTTTGAGCGTGACTCCAAACCCAGACGTCCACGGGTTAAAAACTTTGATTTTCATAGATAAATTCTGTGTGATTTTGTTGTCAGCACATTCAACTATGGACAGAAGAACAACAAATTTAATGAGAATTTTTCATTCATTCACATCTAGGATGTTTTCTTTTTTTTGAGCAGTGTATATAGAGTAGTGTTCAAAATAAAAGCAGTCTAATGTGACTTAATCACAGATATTAGTAAAAAAAAATAGTTGTTTGTTTTGAGTCAACGGCAGACACTGCTATGTTTTGAGCAAACCCTTTCAACTAATCGGCCAATTGCACAGCCTTAAGAGCGTGCATATCATGAATGCTGGCTCTTGTTTGTTTTCAGAGAATCTACTGCGCATACTGGTAACTTGTTTGCCATGTAGCAATAAAAATATACTAATGACTTTGGTTAGTCACACACACTGCTGTTATTTTGAACACTACTGTATATACTAAGGGATAAGCGGAATAGAAAATGGATGGATGTATATACTGTATAATCATAGTGTCTCCCTGCATCCTTTGACCTTTCAGTATGTGGTCCTTCGGTGGAATATGTTTGGACATCCAAGCCCTAAGTATTGTAGTTCAATTTTGAAAACTCATTTATGATTAACTAATTTTAAATGTTTAATAATGATTTGGAGTGCATGAGAAAGTGTAAAAGAAAACAGGTCCATTCTGCTACGTGTTCTAATTTGACATTCTCCTCTTTGCCATCGGCCATTTTTAGTTGTTTTCTCCACAAAGTGATTCCTTGCTTACTGTGTTAATTGTGTTAATTGTGAGATGTGTAAACACACATCATGTTTCTCGTCTTTATTTATTTGAATCTAATTGCAATCCTAGCGCGCAAATAGTTTCTCGTTAGACATGATGTGGGAATATCTGTCATCTTTAGAGAATTCGTTGCACGCTTCATCCCTCCCCAGCGGTCACTGACTTCTTTCTATGATATAATCCTCCCAACACGGACAAACAATCCCAAAGTTTTAAAAACAAATTCCTGCAGCCGAGATAGCAAGCCAGCTTCGGCGACGACACGAAAGCCTCTGACCCTCACAACACGGCAAAATGGTGTGTCACGGAGAGCCGCTTGTTTGCACGGCACATTGGCCTCTGTTGATCTGGAGTGGATTAGGGAACACTGAGGAATGTCATGTTGGTTTAGGGCAGGGCTGTTTGACATAACACATATCTGGACTGTCAACCCCATCAGACCATCCTGGTGCAGATCTGGTACCCCATCACCGTGGCGACCAACTCCAGGGAGCAGAAGAAGATCCTTGCCAAGTATCTCTTGGAGACGTCCGGGAACTTGGAGAGACTCGAGTACAAACTACACGACTTCGGCTACCGGGGCGTCTCCTCACAAGAGGTACTGATGATAAAACCCAACGTAATTCGAAACAAAAATGATTTATATTGCGTGTTTTTTAACTTTTGCAGACTGCAGGCATTGGTGCCTCTGCTCACCTGGTCAATTTCAAGGGCACAGACACAGTTGCCGGCATCGGAGTCATTAAGAAGTACTACGGCACCAAGGACCCAGTCCCAGGCTTCTCTGTACCTGCTGCAGAACACAGGTACACAGTACACGCACACATAAACATGCATTTGATCATGTCAGTCTATTAAGTTCACTACTACTGACCTGGGGGCCAATTGCAGTCCGCATCTTATTTAAGCACATTGTAAACATTAAATAGATAAATAGGAAAAATAGAGCAACAGTAAAGAGAAGACACTGAAATATTGATACTAAGACCTAGTAATTAAAAAATATGTATATTTCTTGCGTTTCTACAAAATCTAAACACATAAAAATATCAAAGTGGCTCCACCCCATCTTTTGCTTTTCAGTATGCGGCACAAAATACGGACACTCCTGGCTGAATTAATCCCTAGATTAATCGAAACAACGTATCCCTGCTATGCGATGAATAGACCCAACACCATAGTTGGAGTAACATGCCCATATCATGATGCTCGCACCACCATGCTTCACTTTCTTCACTGTGTACAGTGGCCTGAATTCAAAGTTTCGGGGTTGTCTCACAAACTGTCTGCGGCCCCTGGAGCCAAAAAGAGTAAGTCCTCGAAATGTTGCTCCATTTCTCTTTAGGCCAGGTGATGTGTTCTTTGGCATATTGTAACCTCTTCTGCACATACCTTTTTTTTAACAGAGGGGCTTTGCGCAAGATTCTTGCAAATAGATTAGCTTCACACAGACGTCTTCTAACTGTCACAGCACTTACAGGTAACTCCAGACTGTCTTTAAACATCCTGGAGCTGACCATTGGCTGAGCCTTTACCATTGTGGTTATTTTTTTGATCCATTTTGATAGTTGTCTTTTAACTGTTTAACCCAAGTGGAGCTTTGGGTTAATTGACCAAGAAAACAATTGTCAGTTCCAGCCCCAATGTACACCCACAGTATGTATACAATCATCATGGTTAATATTATTAGTAAAAATTGTATTATTATAACTAGGGATGTCCAATATCAGCCTACCGGCATAAAAATGTAATATCTGTAAATATGGGTATCAGGGTTTTTTCCTACAATAAAACTGATTTAAAACTGCTGTTTATAGGGCTACAGGCTACAATACGATGGAAATATTTATTAGTGCTCAAATGGTTAACAAAAGTTGGCAGCTGCAGTAACAAGCTTGTGTTGCATTACGTCTGTGGCGTCTCCTTTGTATATTAAACCTGCGATTTGCCGGGTTATTGTTACTTCTTACTTAAGTACTTGTAATTCCCATGGCAAAAACCATGGAAAATCATGGAGTGTATTGATCGCACTGGATAACCAGCCCTTGTGGCGTTCCTTGAGCCACGCTTTGCCATGCCCGATCGCAAGTATTCCTCAGACGGTCTCTAACCAGAGTTGTACTAAGTTGTTTACAGCCACGTACAGATGCTGTATTCGTTATCTGTTCATTCCACGACAGGAGATATGTGATGGTATACACATCTGTATTGATATCAGCATCGGAAATTGGGAGTTGGGACATCCCTAATTATAACTTATAATAAGATGTCAACAAATGTATAGATCTAGAATAAAGTAGATATTAAATTAAAATATATGCAAACAAAAATAACAGTCATATCAGGAAAAGGCACAAAAATAGTGATTAATAGGGAAAAAATGAAATCAAATAAGCAAAATATACAGTAGATATGAAAACAATACTGTAGTTAAATATGATCAAAAAATAAAACAATAATGCCAATACTAGTCAAAACGAATGAGAAAAATTATAAAAATATTAAGCGGTGTAAAAGATTACTTTTGCAAAAGAACCAAAAAATACACGAGTAACCTAAAAGCATAACAATACACGCAATAATACACGACCCAAAGCCTGCACATGACCACACTTCCCACAAAAGCACATCCTGCCTTAATCAACCCTCAATCTGTTTGGTGGAATTTATCGGCCGTAGTGAAAATACATACCCACCGACATCTGCCATGTGTCCCCACTCCCCTCGTCATGTGTCTCTATGTGCTGTGATTGGCTGCAGGAGAAGATTCCTGATTGGCTGTCACTTGTTGTGACGTCTGCTTTCTCTCCTGTGCACACACACAAACACACACACGTTGTTGTATGGCGGCAAGCCGTTTACACCACACAGACACTTCCTCCTCACCATCTGGACATGAGTACCGCTGCTCCGACACATCCTCCATTGCCGCACCAGCGCATTGTAGGATGGTCGCCATAGTAACACACATACACAAAGCAAAATGAGATACTGTCTTTTTCAATTAATAGCGGTAACTATAAACCAGCTGGGTTGTGGAGTGCTGCCCCCCTGTGGACACTATATGCAACGTTTTGTTCTGTCTCTCGGCAGCACCATCACCGCGTGGGGCAAGGACCACGAGAAAGACGCCTTCGAGCACATCGTCAAGCAGTTCCCCGGCGTGCCCGTCTCCATCGTCAGTGACAGCTATGACATCTACAACGCCTGCGAGAAGATCTGGGGCGAGGACCTTCGTGGGCTCATCGAGACGCGCAGCGCCGACGCCCCGCTCGTCGTGCGGCCAGACTCGGGAAACCCGCTTGATACAGTATTGAAGGTGTGCTGTTAAAAAATAAAATAAGCAAACATGTTTAAATTTTGTCATTTACATTGTCTTTAATTGACATGAAGGTTTTGGAGATCCTGGGTAAGAAGTTCCTCCCTGAAGAGAACTCTAAAGGCTTTAAGGTGCTGCCTCCTTATATCCGAGTCATCCAAGGAGACGGAGTGGATATTAACACACTACAGGAGGTGCACACACTTTTAAGATACTGTCCATGGATGCGTGAGTCCCCTTTCTGACTCTCCTGTTTCTTCTAACAGATAGTGGAAGGCATGAAGGAACACAGGTGGTCCATCGAGAACGTTTCCTTCGGCTCCGGAGGGGCTCTGCTCCAGAAGCTGACCCGGGATCTGCTCAACTGCTCTTTTAAATGCAGCTACGTGGTCACTAATGGACTCGGGGTGAGAGCCAGTAAGCTCTACTTAAAAACAAGGACGTGGAAGTTGACGCGTGTCGTACCGTGTGCTACAGGTGAACGTGTTCAAGGACCCCGTGGCGGACCCCAACAAGAGGTCAAAGAAAGGTCGGCTGTCTCTGCACCGGACTCAAAGTGGGGAGTTTGTCACCCTGGAGGAGGGCAAAGGTGACCTGGAGGAGTATGGCGTGGTAAGTTATAACCACACCCCCATACAAGTGCTTTACAAAGGCAACAGGTGGCGCTGTAATCCCAACTAGAAGGCTATTTCAGCCAATCATATGTCAAAAAGACTTATAGTGTACAGTATGATGAGGAAAGGAACATTTATTGTACATTTCTGGAAAATATTTCCAACCATAATGCCATTGTAGCCAATGAGAAGCTTGAGGAAAGTTACACCTGGAAAAGGCACAATACTGCTGATTAGATAGGCACTGTGTCTTTATCACTAGCTGATGACTTTGTGCTTCTCAGGACCAATATAATAATGATAACCCATAACTTTTTTTAATTTAGATTTAAGTGTGGTTTGTGCACACCTGGAAGTAAGGAGTGGAACAAATTAGGATTTGACCAAGGGTACCTGTTGGTTTGTCCCAATCAAATATCAACACATCATGACACTACCCAGCTAATGTGAATATAATACAGTATATAAACGTGTGTATATTATGTATTTACAATTATTCATGTATATAATTTTCATTTCATAATTACATTAACATTTTTAATTAGTAAAAATAAAAAATACATTTAAATGAATACAAAAATAAAATTGTGTAAAAGTAAGGCAAAAATGCTTGCACACCACAGCCTGTCAACCTAAAGTGGGTTTTGATGGAAATTATTTGGACATATTAAAAGATAATTACAGTGTATATTTTGCATGTTTGTTTTAGTCAATGTGTATTTATAATATTTAGATATTTTACATTTATTAGAGTTTTATTTTCATTTATTTGAGTACTCGAGAGATGAAAAATACAATGTAAATATAATGTATGCAAATAAATGTCTATTAAATGTAAAATGTCCTAAGTGTTAACTGCAACCCTACTTTTGGCCCACCCTGTAATATATACACTGCCTAAAATTGCCTGACAACATCGAGGCATGCTCCTAATGAGACGGATGGTGTCCTGGGGGATCTCCTCCCAGATCTGGACCAGGGCATCACTGAGCTTCTGGACAGTCTGAGGAGCAACCTGGCGGTGCCGGATGGACCTAAACATAATGTCCCAGAGGTGTTCTATTGGATTTAGGTCAGGTGAACGTGGGGGCCAGTCAATGGTATCAATTCCTTCATCCTCCAGGAACTGCCTGCATACTCTAGCCACATGAGGTTGGGCATTGTTGTGGACCAGGAGGAACCCAGGTCCCACTGCACCAGCGTAGGTTCTGACAATGGGTCCAAGGATTTCATCCCGTAGTCAGGGTGCCATTATCTAACCTGTAGAGGTCTGTGTGTCCTTCCAGGGATATGCCTCCCCACACCATCATTGACCCACCACCAAACATCTCATGCTGAATGATGTTGCAGGCAGCATAAGGTTCTCCACGGCATCTCCAGACCCTTTAACGTCTGTCGCATGTGCTCAGGTTGAACTCGCGCTCATCGGTGAAGAGCACAGGGCACCAGTGGCGTAGTTGCCAATTCTGGTGGTCTATGGCAAATGCCAATCGAGCTCTACGGTGCTGGGCAGTGAGCATGGAGCCTGTTTCTGATTGTTTGTTCAGAAACATTCACACCAGTGGCCTGCTGGAGGTCATTTTGTAGGGCTCTGGCAGTGCTCATCCTATTCCTCCTTGCACTAAGGAGCAGATACCGATACCTTCTACGGCCCTGTCCAGCTCTCCTGGAGAAACTACCTGTCTCCTGGAATCTCCTCCATGCTTTTGAGACTGCTGGGAAACAAAGCAAACCTTCTTGCAACGATACGTATTGATGTGTCATCCTGGAGTGGTTGGACTACTTGTGCAACCTCGGTAGCGTCCAGGTACCGCACCATGATATCAACAGAGATGTTGATCCAAGCCAAATGAAAAACTACAGCAGTAGAAAGTCGGTCAGTAAAAAATCAGCCTAAAGAGATGAGGAGTCAGTGGCCTCAGCTTGGAAAAGCATTCCTGTTTTGGGGTCTGTCTCATTGTTGCCCCTCTGATGCACCTTTTGTTGATTTCATTAACAACAAAGCAGCTGAAACTGATTAACAA
>QODF01000121.1:1505242-1601841 GCA_024372805.1 Oostethus manadensis | reverse complement strand
TATATATATATATAAAATGATAATTTTTTTATAGCTGCATTTGAGAATAGTAGACGTTAATGACAGTATCACTAAAAAGCTAGCCCAAAGGAGAAAACACAAATGATGAAAGAACGCCTTAAAAAAACAAAATTGTGTCCAAATCAATGATGATGGTTTTGGTTGATAGCCATGATTTAATTTCTCTTGTCATGTTCTTCCTGCTCCTCCCACTTTGCCGCCGCCACAGGACCTGCTGCACACTGTCTTCCGGAACGGCAAGGTTTTGAAGATGTACACGTTCGACCAAGTCAGAGACAATGCCAAGCTCAAAGAGAGCGAGCTTGACGAGCTGCTGCACTGAGCACCCCCTTAAAGTCAGTCATGAATGAATGAATGAATGAATTCCCATGCCCCCCTTCCTCCTTCTCCCCCTCACCTTTTGGCCTCTTTGACGTCACACCCCCTAAAACTGGAGGCCGCGTGCACTGATATTGCTGATATTGCATTCTTCCTTCCCTTCCTTTCAAGAAAAAGTTAGTTCACTTTGAGGCGGTGGAGGGTGGGTTGATATCAAACACTAAACAATGAAGAATAAGAAGGAAGGATGGACGACTTCTTCACGCAAGCTAAACCGGACGACGTGATTGGACGTGATTAGCTCTTGTTGCCATGAAGGAGGAATATTTTCTTTTTTTTGCCAAATTATTACAAAAAAGGTCAGAATCTATCAAGCGGTGTGTAAATGTTTTGCACTATTAAAAAAAAAAGAGCAGGAAGGTGTAGAGCGGCTATTAAAGAGCATTCCCATCATCTAAACACACAATACTCTCCTAATGTGACCAAGATGGAGAATCAGCACATTGCATAAACTGTCTTCACTGGAATGAAGAGGATTCATGGAATGACTGTGTGTGTGTGTGTGTTTGTGCGGTATTCCTTTATGCAAATTCTAAGACTGGGATTGGATATTTCTTATTACACTTGCAAAGTATTTATTGCAGAAGAATGTTTCCCTTGGCGGTTTCCTTCGGCATCACTGCCTTAACTTTCCGACTAAGGTGTACAGCGGGGGTGTCCAGTTTTCAGACTGCAGCTTGATTTTTGTTTTTTTATTCAAATAAAACCCAGTGAATTATGTTATTAGATATTAATATGGAGTATTGGTTTTTCTTTATGCGCCCTCGCTGGAGTAAGTTTGGACACCCCTGATGTAGCAGTTGCTGACGTCAAGGGTGTGGTTGTTAGAAGCCACACCTTCTAACAACCACTTTTCATTACTATCATATTTTGGNAAAAAAAAAAAAAAAAAAGTTTGGGATCCACTGCTTTAGACTATTGGTAACCCTAAAAGCAACCTCTGATCAATCATTAGCCTAGCCCACCTGTGACGCCACCCGCTCGGACCGTCACTGGATTCACGGCAACCTGAAGTAGCGTCGCACTGTTTTTTGTTTTGTTTTTTTGCCATTCAAAATCACATCGCGTTCTTTCCAAGACTCTTTCTTTGTATTGTAGTCCAATGTTGATTTTACCACTTTGATACTGTCTCTGTTCTTACCTCATGGTTTTGTATATAGCAGTTAAATATTCATATTGACAAACCACGCGGCCACACTGCCTTTCTCAACGTGTACATAAGACGAGCTGGACAGAAAGCAGATGGGGACAACCTTACCACAGTAGATTTCATTATTTGTCTCATGTTTCTACCAAAACAAAAACATCCAAATCTGCTTGATTGATAGGAAGTGACTGAGTGTGTGTTGTATTAAGGATGATAATTGTGGATGATTTCTTTCCTACGTGTTGTTGACTTCCTTGTGTATATGTCGGTTGTCGCTTTTAACGGACCCACCGCGCTATCTTGTCAACAACACAGCGATTAAACATGCCACCTGTCAGGTTGTCAATCGTTTTTGTGGCTTTAAATGTACGCAAAATCACATCTTGAAATACAAAAATACACTGAAGTGGTCTTTTTTTGCAGTAGGCCTTTACAACCGAATGAAAGGATCTTTGATTACTGATTTTGCAGTAGGCATTTAAAATCAGGGCATGATTTTGTCATATAAAGGATCTTTGATTAGTGTTTTTGCACTAGGCCATTTGGGACGGGATGATTTTGTCATTTAAAAGATCTTTGATTCGTGTTTTTGCATGTAGGCCTTTAAAAACTGAGGGATGGTTTTGTCATACAAAGTGTTTTTGCAGTCATACCTTAAAAAACAAGTGTCTCACGAATGCTAGTCAAGATCCCTTTAAATTGTAGAAGTGCTCTAGTGTTTTGTTTTTTTGCAGTAAACCCATTAAAAAAGCATACAAAAGCTCTTCGACAACTGTTTTTGCCCTCGAACCTTAAAAAATGTATTACAAATGCTAGTCAAGGAGCCTAATATTTCCATGAGTTCTCTAGGCCCACAAAAACGGGATGATTTTGTCATATAAACAATCTTTGACTTGAGTTTTTGCAGTCGGTCCACCGAGTGGCTGTACTTATACACGTTGGCCAGCAGAGGGTGCTGTTCAGCACGTCACACGATGTTAACGCCTGCCAATAAAGCCAACAAACTGGTCAAATTTACTGTATTATAGGGGCACAAAATATGCTCAAAAGTACGTTTTCTTGATACAAAATGTTACATGAGCTGTTAAGTAGTGAAAATGTGTACCTAATGGTGGTAAACACTCTGAGCTATCACAATTGGCATCATTGGCACATTTGAACTTTAAAGATTGGTCCCACTTTACCCACAATGCTTTGCGTACGATACTACATACATTGCTTAGCCGTACTTCCGCATTTTTGCCCAGCTCATTCAATTCATAATATCAATATATTAATCCAAAACCAACCGAAATTTAGATGTTACATGGGGTGTTTATATACATATTTTAATGCTTCCAAGTGGGCGATATGGGCGAATTATCGTCCTTGTAATGAAAGAATGTTGAGAATCTTTCACTTTTGTTCTGGAAGAGTCACATGACCGAGGAGGATTCGCGCATGCGTATAAATATGTCTATATATTTGTAAAGCCACACGCATTTGGAGGTTTCAGGGAGGTCAAGATCAACTTTTAAGGTTATTTAAATCCTGTGCAATGTTATCTTTGAGACTTCTGGACGGTTCCACGTTGGGTAAAGAGTAAAAAAAAAAGAAAAAAAGAATCAAATCCGAACTCATGATCGGCTGTCGGCTCGTGCTCTCTCCACGCTGCATAAAGTGCTCCGGTGCTGTAAAAAGTACCAGCTGGCGACGCCGGGTTTGGTTTTCTGTTTTTTGCAGCGCTTAAACCCCTCCCCCCCCCCCCCCTCCGGTGCTGTAAAAAGTACCAGCTGGCGACGCCGGGTTTGGTTTTCTGTTTTTTGCAGCGCTTAAACCCCTCCCCCTCCCCCTCTTCCTCGCCTCCCTCCAACTGTTGGACCATCATCTCTGACGCTCCTGCCACCGCTCTGCCTACACGGGTTTTGGGATGACGGGATTTCGGCTCAACGTGTCCCCTCTGAAGGAGCCCCTGGGCTTCGTCAAGCTGGTGGAGTGGGTAAGTGGGTCCTGTTACCGCCTTGCTGAGAGAGTGTGTGTGTGTGTGTGTGTGTGCGTGTGCGTGTGTGTGTGTGCGGGAGCAAGTCGGTCAGAACTGGAGAAAAAGAGGTGCGGTTCTTTTTTTCCCCCATTTTGTTCGCTGACCGGTTTGTTTTAAAAGGGCACAAACTTCTTCCTTTTGTACACGATCTAGCAAAATAGCATCTGGAAGTGCCTGTAGATGTATACTCCTCTCCTTTGTAAGTCCTTAGGGGACTTGCTGGTTGCATTGGTCCCTATAAAGTGGAGGCTAGATTGGAGTATGCAAGGCCGGTACCCTCAAATACCGAATGTTGGAGCCTTCAGAAAGCATACCCGTGTGTTGTCCCCGTAAAAGGTACTAATGGTAACAATGGAGTCCAAATCATACCACAGCATCAGGGGTGGTTCCGTGTATGTAAGGCTGGTACCCTGAAAAGTCCAGTTTGCGTGTTTTCTTTCTGTAAAGGCTATTAATAGTAACAGTGGTGTCCAAATAACACCACAACAGGAAGGGTACATTTTTTTGTCATTTTCATAACTGGTGACCGACTTGGTAGCCTTAAAATCTGACATTTGGACCCTTAAAGTTTGACCTCTGCATTTTGGGAAGCACAGCCGCCCTATTAAGGGTAGCAGCAGTAAGAGTGGAGTCCAAACAACAGCACAACATCGAGGGCACCGTAGCTGACATTGTGTTTGTAGTGTATTGTATTTATCGAGCGCAACAAAGATGGACTCCTTATGTTTAAAAAGCGTGGCTATTTCAAAGGTCCTGCCCTTCAGGTGAACAGTTAGAGATTAAAAGCGCACTCGGTAATAATTCACCCCGTGGAATAACGTCCCTTTGGACGCCACATTTACGCTTTTGCTCCAAGTTTCAAGTCAAGTCGGCGCCATGAAGTGCGCCTGCCGCAGGGTCACATGTTCACGTCATTTGTGGTGGTCGCATGTTTGTGAGAGAGTTTGCATTCCCATTCTTAGTTATTTTGAATGTATTGAATCTGCGCGTGTGTGTTTGGGATGTGGCCCAGACAGGAAGTAGTTTGAAGTGACCGTTGTCTCCTCCATCTTGGTTCCTGTGTACTTCCTAGTGATGTAAATAAAAGGCGCGTCTCTGAAGGGTGCAAAGGTAAACAGGAAGGAGTGAGGATTCCTGGCATCATTCATAGACCCGGGCAGCCGCCATGTTTGTCCACCTCACATGTGCTCCGGGGCGCGTAGGGAAAAAAGGAAACGGGAAGTGCATATGGAGAAACATCTGGTTGAAGGCCTGGAGGTGTGTGTGTGTGTGTGTCAAGTATGCATGTGGTTCTTGAGGTGTAAACCCGGGCTTCCCTCTACTAGTCAGCACTTTGAGGAGAACCCACCCTTAAAAGTATACACCCGTATAGGCAGCTTTTTCCTTGGGTAATTCTTGCAGGAAGAAATGTGTTGGGTTTTTTTGCAGCGGCCCGCGTGAAAGAATGAAGTTTGTGTGAGAGAGTATTAGTGTCACATGGTCTCCTCCGTGCTAAATCAGACCAGCACCCCCCCCCCAACCCTCCAACCCCACTGCAAGGAATTCTGCAGCTCCAGCAGACACTATTCCCTCACTTCCGTCCCTTTTCATAAACATTTTGGTGGTCCAACGTACATTGTTTGGATAGCTGTTGGACAGTTAGCACCTTTTCCTGTCAAGTGGCAAGAGTCCCAGGCGTCCCCCCTTGGATAATTCCACTTTAGGAACCTTTATGTCAGTCGGCATGTGTTTTTCCTTTCTGTTGTGACTGGGGTTTCTGTTCAAGTCCCGCCTCCCTTGGCTGTCCTTGACTGGTTTTGTAGTCACCGTCCATGCAGTCGTTGGACGGTCTGCATTTTTGTCAAACAGTCATTGGGTGATCTACGTGTCAATCATTGTAGGGGACATCACACCACTGATTGGTTATTTCTTTGCATGTCAGTCATTACTGCTGCAATCCAATCTCCCTTCTAGTCATTGGTCATCCGGTCACTGGGCGGTCTATATGTCAATCATATGTGATGGCACTAAATGGTTGTGATATCACTCAGTATATGCAGATGGATCATTGTTGCGACATCATCTGCATTTTAGTCATTGATCGTACAGTCACTGGTCGGTCTACATGTTGATATGTGACGGCACTGATTGGTACTCTGTGTATACATGCCAGTCTTTACTTTTGCAACACAATCTGAGTTACAGTCATTGGGCGGTCTATGTGTCAGCCGTGATGTGTGATGGCGGTGATTGGTACTGATGTTACTGTGTATACACGCCAGCCATTACTGATGCAATGCAATATGCATTTTAGTCATTGGTCATGCAGTCAATGGGGGGTTTACATGTCAGCCATATGTGACGGCACTGATTGGTCTTGATGTCACTCAGTGTATACATATGCATCATTATTGTTGCAACACAATTTTAGTCACTCATAATGCAGTCATTGGGCGTTCTACATGTTAATATGTGACGGCACAGATTGATACTGATATCACTCAGTGTATGCATGCCAGTCATTACTGTTGCAACACGATCTGCATTCTGGTCACTGGTCATGCAGTCATTGGGGGGTCTACGTGTTAATTTCAGACGTCAATGAACATCATGAGGTCACCCAATGCGTACATATGAGCCATTTTCTTTTTCCTTTGGGCTTATCCCTTCAGGGGTCGCCACAGCCAATCAATTGCCTCCATCTAACTCTGTCTTCTCTTGCGCCAACTACCTTCATGTCCTCTTTCACTGCATCCATAAACCTCCTCTTTGGTCTTCCTCTGGGCCTCAAAACTCAGCATCCTTCTACCAACATATTCACTATCTCTCCTCTGGACATGTCCGAACCATCTCAGTCTGGCCTCTCTGACTTTATCTCCAAAACCTCTAACATGTGCTGTCCCTCTGATGTGCTCATTCCTGATCCTGTCCATCCTGGTCACACCCAAAGAGAACCTCAGCATCTTCATCTCTGCTACCTCCAGCTCTGCCTCTTGTCTTTTCCTCAGCGGCACTGTCTCTAAACCAAACAACATGGCTGCTCTCACCACACTTTTGTACACCTTTCCTTTCATTTTAGCTGAAACTCTTCTATCACACCCGACACTTTTCTCCACCCATTCCAGCTTCTTCACCTCTTTTCCACACTCTCCTTTGCTCTGGACTGTTGACCCTACGTACTTAAAATCCTCTACTTTCTTTATCTCTTCTCCCTGAAACCTCCCTCTTCCACTTGGGTCCCTCTCATTTACACACATGTACTCCGTCTTGCGTACAAACGCTTGCTTTACATATGAGCCATTATTATCATTAATCATGCAGTCATTGGGCGGTCTGCATGCTAACCAATATGTGACGACACCGAATGGTCAAGATGCCACCCAATGTGAACATGTGAGTCACTACAGTTGCAACACAATCTGCATTTTAGTCATTGGTAATGCAGTCATTGGGCGGTCCACATGTCAATCATATGCACAGTAGTGCTGATTGGTCATGTGACTCTGTGTGTACGGTCCATGTCAATCATTACTGTGACAACACATTGTGTGTTTGTTTGTTTTAGTGTCTAGCTCCGCCCCCTCAGGTACGGCACACAACAGAAGGGTACCAAAAAGTGGTACAGATCAACTATTTTGGTAAAGTCGCTCATACGCTGTTCCTTGTCCTTGGTCCAAAAAGCTGACGGCCATATTTGCTTTTGGAAGCTGCGGCGGCTTTGCGGGCAGCAACATCGTGTCCATCTTCTGCGGCGACGGCAGGAACGAGACGCTCAACGCCAACTTCCACTACCCCTTCAGGTGAGGCAGACATTTTGGACGCACGTCCTCAAAATGGCGTCGATAGCCGTGTTGTTTTTGTTCAGGTTAAGCCAGGCGCCGCTCATTGAAGGAAACGGCACCATATGCAACCACTCTGTCAGCACCACATACCTGATGGGAGACTACTCCTCCTCGGCGGAGTTCTTTGTGGGCGTGGCCATCGTCTGCTTCCTGTACAGCATGGCGGCCCTCTTGGTGTATTTGGGCTACATGCACGTCTACAAGAACTCTGACTTGGGACCCATTCTGGTGAGCGTGTGGTCCCTGTACGTCTGCGGAACGCACCGTATGTATTGCTTGTTTTTTCCCGCTCGCTCGTCCAGGACTTTGTGATCACGGCGGCCATCGTCTTCTTGTGGCTGGTGTGTTCGTCCGCGTGGGCCAAGGGTCTTCAGAACGTCAAGGACGCCACGGACACGGAGGGCATCGGCATCACCGTGGCGCTCTGTAAGGGGAGCAACATCACCTGCGAGGTCACTGAATTCGCCAACCTCCGGACGCTCAACATCTCTGTGGTGAGACTTTTTTCTGTTTCTCTTTCCTGGTCATGTGACGTTGGTGCAGAATCTTGTTGCTGGGCAGAATGTGTGGTGTCAGACTCAATTGAAACGTTACTCTGCTGCCTCACACCACAGAGAAAGGACAGGGAAAGCTGGCATCAACACTGTCAGACTCTACCAAAACCATCTACTCTGTATTAAATATAAAACACGTGTTGAAAGATAAGGTCATTTTTTTTGCTTTTCGAACGCATGCTTGTTTTTCTGGTCATGTGACATGTGACAGAATTTGCAGCCTCAAGCTTAACTAAACAAATCACATTGTTTTTCCCTGAGCTGCCCAGCATATAGAAAATACTTTTCTCATAATTATGACTTTATTCCTGTACTATGTGGACTTTATTCTCATAATATTATAACCTATTCCACAACCTCATTTTCCAAAAATTACAACTTTTTTTTGCTTAAATTCCAACTTTTTTCTCCTAATATTTTGACTTTATATTTAGTAAAATTATTGCTCATTTTTCAATTTTTGTTGTTTCCTTAAAGTTTGCGGTTCAATTTTATTTTTAGAATGTGCCGCGGGCAAATAAATAACTCGGACCGCACTTTGAACACCCCTGTTGTAAAGCAAGATATGTTACGTATATTTTAAGAAAAACCTCAATTAGAATAAAGAAATGCTATGGTGCTTAGAAACTTCTGAGAGACGTATGTGGTCATCAAAAGAGCCACGTCTGGCTCCCGAGCCGTAGTTTCCCTGCCTCTAGATGGCCAGAATTCAGTTGAAAACTTGAGAGCGTCTTTTTTACATGGCACCCATCAAAGCAGCATAACTTCTCTGTTATATAGAGGATCTTTGACTAGTGTTTTTACAGTCAGTCCTTATTGATGTCATATATTCACAGTATTTATGTTTGTGTGCAAATAGGTGTTTGGCTACCTCAACATGTTTGTGTGGGCCGGTAACGCCTGGTTCGTGTACAAGGAGACGCGCTGGCACTCGCAGAAGAGCTCCACCCAACCAGGACCGGGGAGGCAGCAGGTTCCGGCGGCCATCTAAATCACACACAAACAAAGCTTAGCTTGTAGGGAATTTTTATACCCAGTCTACAAATGAACCGTGATGACCCAATGCTATTAGAATATCACATTTTCACTTGCTTAAAGGAGAAGTGCACTTTTTTTCCCCGTTGTCCACCATCCTTGTGTGAGACATAAACACATTTCTCTTTTGTGTGCATTCTAATGATATCAAAAGAGGCAGCAAAGAATGCACGTAATAAGGAAAAACATAAGGATTGTAGATGATGGGCAAAATTCCCCCCAAAAAGTGACGTTTTTATTTTCCCGAGATGTTTATTCATGTGACCCTTCGGAATAACCAAAGAGGTTCTGGGTCCCCTTTAGGGTACAAAGAATTGACTAACTGTACGGTACTTTGTTTCATTCGCTTGGCGCCTGAAACACTTTCCAGTTCCTTCATCCGGTTCATATTTCTTTTTTTTTTTGCACACGTTACGCGTAACGACTCAATCTGCGCTCTTTCTCTCACCTTTGTCGGCCTCTAGCGGTTGAGGCTTGAACTACAACAAGTTGAAAACGCTCTGGATGGTTTCCCCGACCTAGTTGTTTGCCCTCATGAAGGAGTTTTTCAACCATTATTAGATATTTTCAGCCTTGTGCGCGACCAGAACCTTGCCATAATTCATATAAATTGGGTGGAATACAAAGAGGCTTAAGGAAATTCTGGAGTTGTGGAATGCAGTAGTCATTACATGCGTTATCACTTCAGCAGCATTCTCTCTGCCCACACCTTCAAAGATGACATCAGTGATTGTTGGTACTTTCAGTCTTGCTTAAATGACTCGCGACTAAAATGCAACGGCCATTCTTTTCTAGCGTGAGTGCGCAAGGAAATATCTCAGGTGTTATTAGCGCTCCATTCCTTATGGATGAAGACGCTGACGAGGCAGAATGCGGAATAGAGTTCCCACGCAGCCCGTGGCGGACAATCACTGATTTCACCTTTTAAGAGGATACATATTTCCATGCGGTGTTGCATACACTCTTTTAGTCTTTTTACGTAGCAAACTCGCGTTTTATTCTTGATTATGTTATATTTAGATGGCTGTTGAAAGTACTTTCTGCGTCTTTTGTGCAGGTAATGTAAGAATGAAAGGAGATGGACGTCAAATGAGCAGACAGGCAGGATGTGTGGGGGTGTACTGGTTACCCCGTTGCACACAGATGCTGTGTCCTTAATGAAGCCCGTGCATTTAAAGTTCAACTGCAAAAAAAGGCCAAATGTTTGTGTTTTTTCCCAATAAAAAATATTAAAAGTTTGTATTTTTATCTTTATATCATTTAGTATTTGTAGAGCGAGGGAGTTTAATGCAAATCCAATTTAAATACATTTAATTCAGGTGTTGTTCAGCAGCAGGAATGTTGATGAAGCAATAGCAAATAGTAAAGTGCCATAAAAAGATCCTAATTAAATTTCATATTTTGATATTACTAGTTTATAATAAAAGCATCCAAATTATATAATACCATTGTTTTTCATTTATGCACTCGGAAGTGACAAATATTTACATTCATGGTGACTCGAGCGATTGCGGTGACGTCATCACATGTACTGCGCTCTACCACTAGGGGGCGTGTGTGACGTATCAACAGCAACAATTCATTTGACGTCATTACCACTATTTGCTCGACAACTTCATTGTATTCATGTATTGTCTATCATGGGAAAACACCTTGCAACGCGCAATAATAATAAAAATGAATCCAACAATTCAACGTCGACTCACTGAACTTTTTAACTCCCGAGTCCGACTATTACCGAGTCTAAACGAAGATGACGTCACGGGATGGCTCCTACCCTTGCTGCGTACCAAGCAGGAGAGAAAGAGAGAGAGAGAGAGGAAGGACGGCAAAAGCAACACGGAGGAACAGCAATGGCGACACTGGTTCGCCAAATACCAAGTCCGGAAAGCTTCCTTTGCCAGCCTTGGTCTTCATTCGTCGGTGCGGCTGAACTGCGTCTTGTTGACGGTAAGTTGCGGAGCCACGCGCGGTGGTGTTGTTGTTTTTAAGCGGGCAAATTGTCAGGAAGTGAGTGTCCCCCAAAGTGCCTGTGATTGACTTGCTATCTCCTGTCAAAGCGCGGCGAAGTAACTGTCATAAAAATGAAGAGGCTGTACTGTGGCCCACACACAGGCGTGTCATATGACGCGATTACACCCACTTGATTGCCACATCGCTGCCATTTAAAACAATATTCTAGTTACAAGTTTGTTAGCCTTTTTTGACAGCTCTGCTCGGGCGCGTCGGGCAGCCCCAGCTCGCGCACTTAGCTTGCTAATGCTAACGTGGAAGCAGCATGGCCCCCTCCCCACTCCGCAAAGTTTCTTGTCTTTTGGGCCATGACGCTCGTTTTCATTGAATAACTCTTTCCCGTCTCGTTTCCACGCTCGCAGAATTGGGGAACCGCCACGGAGAGCTTTGTGGCGAAGTCGTGAAGCTCGGCGAAGAAGGTGAGGAAGTTGAGCTGTCACGTAGCAGCGTGATGGTGGGTTGTTGTTGTTGTTGTTAGCAGCCAGCACTTTATCTTAAAGTTATTATGCATTGTCCCTTACTCCGCGAGTAATTTGTACATATTCACCGTTTCAAAAAATAAATAAGGTGTGTTTGCTTGAATGACGACTGAACTATCCAAGTTAGGGATGATGAATATGTTCACTCCAGATGGCTGGCTAGCTAGCTAGCTGTCAAACTCCGGGTTATCAAGTGGCGGCCCGCGGGCAAAGAGGAGGAGTTTGGTTCATAACTTGGGCCTTAAAAAAAGCAGACCCCTAATGCAAAAATCGTATAACCTTTAACTATAGTTTTAGCTGGGCACTGCACGTTATACTACATGTTACTTTGTGTTGAGTTCTGGACTCCTATAGAATAGATAGGCACAGAAAACTTTCTAGATCTTCCAGACCCTGCGCCTCTTCCTGCAGTGTTTTTTTTGGTCTTCTTCTTACTCCACCCCTGGCCCTCCTCTGGGTACGCCTCCGGTCGAACCCACTCTGCCATTATTGACCACACTCCCAAGCGCTCCCGAGGACTTCCGGGCAGCTACCGAACTCTGCTCCCTAATTCTGGCGGTACAGGAGTGAACGTCAATTTATCTTTTTAAAATGTCGGCTTTTAGCAGTTTTAACAGCCATTAGCAGTTTCAGACATGGGTGAGCTTTTAACTAGCGTGCATGCAGGTAACACTCCCTCCGCCTGCTTTCTCTTTTGACTCTTCAACACGATTAAGCAACATTGGAAAGGCTTTGGGCTTCAGCAGCAGTTTGGTGGCTAGTCCAGCCCATATTGCTAAACAAAATTAGCTTTCCCTCACACCCGAACAAACATTTCCCGGGAGCCATTGCTCAATGTTGCCCATTTAAGGAAGTCCGGGTTGCAGAAACCACATTGTAACAACATTTATAGGTCAAAAAAAAGAGGAAAGCATAATAGGTCCCCTTTAAAAACAGCACAGTGCTCCTGTCACATAAAAGATCTTTGGCCTTTTTAGGCACTTGGCTGTGTAGAAATTGTACCACATAGACTTGTATTGACATGACATGCAAAATAAAAACAATAGCGATGGAAAAGTGCACAAAGCATGTTGATAATGCAGGACTGACGGATAAACAAGGGAATGTGCATTTGTGTTCGTGTTTTTACCCTCTGTTATAATGCCACCAGTTGCAAAAAGCATTTTCACATGAACTTCAAAATACACATAATTTATCGATTATTTCACGCTGTAGTCGTTTTTTTTCCAAGGGCTATCTGCCTGTCAACCCTTCCAGGGAGCAGGCCCAAGGAGTTCCTTTACACCTCCGCGGGTATAAATACTCAGGAGAAGCACCACGTCACTGTGTTGAATCATTGCCGAGCCGCGTACACACACACACACACACACACACACACACGTGCGCGACCGGGGAAACTCTTCACATTCACTGGTCAAATACCACCCCCCTACGCACGCACCCACACACACACACACACACACTCATATGCCTCATCTTCCTCCGTCAGAGCCAGAGTGGAGCTGCTCTACTGCTGGCTGGCAACTTGACATTTGAGTGGCCAGCAGGGAAGACGGGGGAACACACCTTAGAAATTTGTGTATTTATAAAGCCGCCAAAAGGGGTGCTATCTGTAGAGGCGCATGTTTACGTGCAGCGGAAGGACAGAAGCTCTTTTTTTCTGCAGTTATAGTAAGTTTCCATTTTTATTTATTTTTATTTTTTGCTTGTCCATAGGTTTTTCATGCTGATATGGTGAAGCTAATGAATATTTTTAAACTGGTTTATCAGTGAAACCTCTCACTTGTTAGCCGGAATTATGAGGCATCATTAGATGACTCATCTGGAAAGCGTTTGAAAAATGCTTGAAGTGGACAAAAGTCTTGGGACACTCACCACAGAACCTTTAATTCCATTTAAAGCCTTTTAAAACATTTTTTTCATAATTCGTGATATTTCTTCTTAGTATAACAATGTGATGATTTTTAAGATTTTCTTTTATAAATTATTAGTTGTTTAAGTTTTAAGGATTTACAGAAAGTGTGCTATAATTATTTTTAAAAAATTAGGATACATTTGGGCACACTTGTTTTATTGATTTGAATACCTTTAGCACCAATTATTGGAACACAAAAGTTAGTTTGGTAAGCTCATTGACCCTTGACCTACACACACAGGCCATGCCAATCATGATAAAGGGTATATAAGATGGCCAATTGCAAGTTCCCCTCTTTTGTATCTGAAGTGTGGCAACATGGGAGCCTCAAAACACTGTCAAGTAACCTGAAAACAAAGATTGTTCGACTCCATGGTTTGGGGGAAGGATACAAAAAGCTAGCTCAGAGAAACATAGTGAGGTAATGAAAGCTACAAGCACAGTTCTGGTGAAGGCCCGGAGTGGCAGGCCAAGAAAAAGCTCAGACCAACAAATCAGACAAATCTCAGTTTATGCACCTACCCACCAGAATACACGAGCCTGTGTAATAGCAGAAAAGTTTGTTTTTACATTACGCTCCATGCCCTCAGTTGATGCACGTTTTGTCTTCGGCTGTAGCCTCGGTTCAAAGTGTAAACAAGAAGTGGATGTAACTCCTCATGGGCCTGATGTCCTGTGAATGATAGTGTAGGTAACATTCACGCTTGACTTTTTTTTTTCAAGCTCATTTTCTGGCCGGTCAGCTATTTGGCAGCGTGCATCAGTTGGCTGCAAACTCAATCCCCGGCTGCAGAAATAGGTTGTAGGTTTGCATTTTCCTTGGCAAGTCCGAAGGAAAGTGCATTCTCTCTTTCTTCATCACACTGCTCCCATTAAGCTTACTTTGTGGAGCCGCCTGTTAGCATCTGACGGGCCAGGAGAGAGGCTGTCAACGCTGACGCCATTCCCTTCATGTGAAGTAGTTACCGCTTGAAAGACATGCTTTGAATGGATCCGATGGTACAAACTATGGCAGTCTCCACAGAATGACATGAAACGGGGCTGCATTGCAATGTCACCATGACATGCCCCTGTACACAAACACCCACTCGCCTTCCAAAAGTTCTCCCCCAGCTCCTCTGCGTGCATAAATTCTAATATCAAGATTTTCCAAAGTTTTTTTGCCTAAATTCCTGAATCGTGATGACAAACCCCAGGAAGGAAGATGCAGGACGTGACCAGATGGCGGCCATTTCCTGCTGCACGTACCTGTCATGTCAGCCCGCGTCTATATTTAAACTAAAGCCACTTCTGCGCGGTGGTGATCATCATGTTGTCATTATGCCATGGTTGCTTGATTTGTCTGATGACTCCTCCTGTCCTCCTCCAGAGATGCTCCAGCGCCGTCTGTTTCCCTCGCTGCAGGACGTTCATCTCGTTGTCTGCCATGTCTGCAATCAGGTGGTCACTCCTCAGGGCATCCTCGCACACTACGGTAAGAGCGACACAAAATGAAACAGAGATGCCCTGCACACTGGAACGGCGTCGGAAAGGAAGGAGAGACCGGCTTATCGGGCGGGGGAGGGGGAAGTCTCACTAATGATGCTGCCATGCTGCTGAGTTTCCTCTGAATGCTATGCTGCAATCGCTTAGTCAATTTCTGTAAAAAACAACGACATGTGATCAGCATGTGCCGATAAATGCCTTTCAGTGCCATCAGAAAAACTGATGAGCTCGCAGCAGCAAGGCCTACATGTGTGCCATGTCACGTAGGGTTGCCAACGCCCGTATTGAACTGACACACTTTGTCCCACATTGCCGCGAGAATCAACACCAGTCTGTAAAATCCATACCGGTGCGTTTGATCACAGCCTTATCTCCAAATGTGACTTTTTACCACAGTGGCATCTAGTTTTTAAAACCAACATGCAAAGCATTTAGTTCAGAGCTCCTTTTTGTCCCACTTTCTGACTTTTAAGTGTCACTGAACACTTTGGCTCTCTCGTTGCCATGATACCAATGATGTCTTGCGTGTGCTCATCAACCTAAACATATAGCGTGTCCAGCCTTACCATGGTGATACTGCAGGCAGTTAATAAGCATGGCATTGATCATTATGATTTTGTCATAAATCTAGTAAGGCCCTCCCCGGTGGACTTGTTTGCTAGCGACTCACATCTGTCTGCGAGCTGCCGCTTCCGGCATGTGCTCCAACCTCAGCGCCTGCATGTGCACACCCGCACCCGCACACACACACATTGCTGCTTCCCATAATTGCAAACGCACACATTCTCACTTTCGGTTTCTCAGTGGAAAGAGGTCAGTGGTATTGTGAACCCCCCCCACACACACACACACACACACACACACACACACTTGCAAGCTCCCGGCAGCCACTGTTGTTTTGTCCCGGGTCCTGCACACAAACACACCCCCACCCGCCCCTCCGCCCTTGTTTGCAGCGGTGCTGCTTGCTGACACGCATGGAATGGCGGGTGGGCAACAACAGGTCTCCAACAGACTCATTAGTCTCGCTCACAAGCACCAGCCCACCCCCCGCCCCACCACGAAACATCGTTTTTAACGAGGTCACATGCTAATGTTTGCATTTGATTCAAGGTATACTCCCAGCTAAGTGTCTTGCACAAAACAATTGATCCTCTTGACCTCCAGTAAATGATCTTGCCATGCATTTCCTGCCATTGTTGCACATTCCCCCCCACCCCCCTACCGTCCCCGGGTATGACCTGCCTGCATATGTGTGTCTATTCATTGCCACGGCCTTGCGTTAGTGTGTGGTGTACATCCACCATGGGATTTGATTTCATGCTTGACCCGTGCATTGAGTCAGCAGTGAGGTCGTAGATATAGAGAGCTGCACACTTGAGCTGAGGACGGCATTTGCGTTGCCCAGGGGGAAGCTCCTAGTTATACATGTCTAGTTTGCAGCACGGGGGGAGTCGACAAGTACGTGTACGAGGCGTGCGATGACTAAATAGGCTTAAAACGTGACTTTTTATTGATGTAACAGTAATATATGTCCCCAGAACCTGTTAATGGCCACCAACCATGAGAGAAATCTGTCCCACTCCACTTTCCCCCGTTGAAATTCCAGGTTTTTATTACATCAATAAGGAAAAACCTCCTTTCTCATAGACCTGATACTGCCCCTACCTCGCCCTGGCTGGACGAGCCCAAAACTTGACGGAGACAGCATTGTTTCAAAAAAAAGAAAAAAGAGGCTTCATTACACATCTTAAAATAAAATAACGCCTGAAGCTCTGCCAGCTATCTGTCAGTCATTTTAAGACACGGGAGCTGTGAATTTAACGGTTTAGTTTTTCTTAAGACTAACCTGGCTTGATGTTGATGACTGAAACGTTAGCACGGCAGATCACATGGCTATGCTAACGTTTGTGTCCTCATGTCCCAATCCTTAATATTGCGCTGTTGCATGTGATGTATGGTTACTAGAAAAAGTACGTACTAGAATGACAGTGATGTGCAATACCATCGATTTCGCTTTTGAGCCGATATTGATTAAAATTCAGACTGGTATCAGCTTTACTGATACTTTCTGCAAATTCACCTGATGTGATAAATGTTGCGTGTGTTCCATATCACCAGAATACAAGACCTTTTAATGAATGTGTTGATTACAGTAATGATTGATTTAAATCGATTAATAATAAAATAATTTACTTATTTAAAACCATAAAAAGAATATCAGTCTGCATCCAATTCTCTGATATTGGCGCTCCGATACAAGCATTTTGATTCCAGACTTCGCCCCGGCATGTCCATCCAGCGGCGACTGCATCACAACGATTGTTCTAGCATGCTAACACAAAGTAGCCAGATGCAGGAGTTATGTCAGCAAGAGGATGTTTTTGCAAGTGAGTTGCAAATTTTGCCGTGCACAAGTTTCCCGTGGTGCCACAGAACCGGCGAAGTTTAATAGGCGCAGCCTCATCGTGCATGTGAAGCAATACCAGAAAAGGGCCAGCCCCTGTCGGCGGTGAGTAATGTCAGGTGACTTGTTTCACTAGTCCTCGTACTATCTGTTGATTAGTCCTCCTCATGCCATCCCCTGTCCTCTCTGTGTGTAACTAACCCAGCTGAGGCTCCGCCGCCAGCCAATCAGCAGCCGGCTAGGATCGTAGCATTGCCATAACGACAGGCAGGCAGGCAGGCAGGCAGGCAGGCAGGCAGGAGAGCATATCAGCGAGGGTGCCCTTGCAGTTGAGTGTCTTAGTGACCTTGCCTGGGCGGCCGTCCATGTATAGTAAATCAGTACAGTGAGCTCCACGACCCGCTCCTCACTCGCTGGATGAGCCCCGCTCCGACACGTCGGTTCATCTAGTGTTAGTCGTCTGCGTCATGAATCCCCGTACATGCACTCGTACCAAAATAGCTTTTGTCTGATGTGCAGAACCGTGTGAAATAATCTGCTGTAAAGTGAATGGACGGTGGCCGCATACCTGCGAATGTGACAGTGGACTTTGATCCCTCCACTCTAAATACAGCTGCGCCTGCTGCCCTGCTCCGCGCGACCTGTTTACTCACCTGCCGCACACACGTTCTGCACAGAAATTCATCATCTCGAGATGTCCCGCGAGACAGAAATACATACATCTATTCAAGCTTGTACAGGTGTACTCAGTATTATTATTCCTGTGCTTTTCTTTCCCTCTCCTGCCTTCCTCTGTGCCCATCTATTCAGGTAGTTGGGGTTTAGTTTCCCAGTGAGACAGAGAGCAAGAATCCCGGACCACAACCCCCCTACATCCCTCCCCACTTTGCTCCCACAAAGACATGCATAGCAAGAACCGTAAGTGTGAGCTCCTCTCTCTTGATTTATTCCCCCCACTGCCTGTTTCTGGCCTGTCCGCATCCGCTCACTAGTATGCTCTGATCAGCTCTGGCTCCAAAAGTATTTATAATTGATGGCTGTGCTGCTCTGAGCTGCACGCACACACTCTCGCTCTCACACTCACGCGCACGCATGAGTTTGAAGGTACACATGCTGGTCAGATCCCACAGTGTACCTTCAAATCTTTGTTTATGTGTGCACAGAAGATGCTAATGTTAACGCCTGTCTTATTTTAGAGAGGCGCCACGGCTCTCCTGTGCCTTCCAGGAGCCCGCTGGTCCTCATGAAGGCCAAGGCACCCGCAGCAGCCCCAGACGTGGCAAGCGGTCCCGGGGATGCTTTGGCCTTTCGGATCCCTAGAGACTACCCTCACTCCCGGTTCAGCAAGGCGCCGCTGGCAGTGTATCCCCCAAAGGGGGCTCGGAACAAGACATGGTGTGTGAATGTGCACATTGAAATATATTTTACAGTATATATACTGCATATATATATTAAGTTACATTGAGGAAGATCATATGTTTATACAGTAATCCTATACTGCGGTATGTGAATTTCCACAAAGAAGGATTCAATATTAAAAACAAAATACAGACGGCCACCGCGAGCATAGCAAGCTCCCAAGCTATCCTCTCCTGTTCATTTGTTATAAACTTAAAGAGTTTCAAACGAGTAGGGTAGTAGGACAAAGAAGCCAAAAACTTACCACTTCCACACAGAATGAGAGGAGAACCTTTTTGTCACTCGATCTCTGCCATGCACGTTCGTCTTAGTGTCGGCTGGGCTGGTTCAGTAGCCATGCATTGTGAAAGATAATGTAATCTAACGTCATATCTCATAGCTGATGTCTAGTGACCATAACACTACATATAACTTGTATTTTAATAAGTTTTGATGAGTATTAGGCCAACCACAAAACAGTGATCGTTAATTAATTAGGGTTGTTAACGGAAGCGTCCTTTTAAGAGCACCAATTTTTTTGACCCACGATAAATGTGCGCACGTCCTGTTTGACCCTCGGCCCACACATTTTTACTTCCGCCTTGTTATGATTTTCTAATAGGTAAAGAAAATAATTTTGACATAGAATCATCAGGGATTCTGTGAGGAAGATAAGAAATATTGTTGTCTACAAGGTGTCAAGTAATTCTACACTTGATCAAAATTACTTAAGATTGTTTACTTAAGAATTGACTGGCGACCGGTCAATCGCAGGCCGGACAAACAAACATTCAATCGATTGACTGGCCCGAAGTCAGCTGGGATAGGCTCCAGCATACGCACGACCCTAATGAGGATAGAAAATGGATGTTTAAGCCACAGGCTTCAAAGCATGTGAAAAAAGTAGCAGCTTATAGTCAGGAATTTACGCATGTGATCAAGTCACACAAATGCATTCATAGTTTGGACAACAAACACCACCGAAGACTCCGTCATTGTTGGCTGCCTGCTCTGCCGGCCGTAACTTGCAGACATTCTCTGGGTATGCATTGCCATTGAGAGCGCTTTATAGCAGTGATTTTTGTTGATGAACAATTTGCAGGGTTTAATTTGTGAGAATTCCAGAGGGTCTGATTGTGTTTCCCAACACTGAAACCACCTCCACCATATACAGACTTATATTAGTACATTGCTTGAATTTTTATGCAATCCATCCCATAATTTTACTCCACTATGCTAAAAGTTATTCTGGTGCCGGCATACCGATGTTATCATATTTGTCATCGCTTGTTTTTATGCTGCGATTTCCCCCTCCAGTGTATCTCTTCCAGTCGTCAGCTTGGAGAAGATGCACTGCCTCATCCGAACCGACTCACAAGTCTGCCTCACCACCGCGCCTTCCCCCTCGTCGTCCCCTCTCAGACAACCTCCACTCACTTCCCCAGCCGCCCATCGTTCTAACGACAAACTAATGAACGGCCGGGGCAACAGCGGGCCGTTCACGCCGCGCTCCTCCGTATCACCGTCCTCCATGGACGGGCGGCCCGGCCCGGCGTGCTCTCCTCTGAACAGGCGGCCATCACCGTCGCCTGCCCCCTCGCCGCTGGACAGGAAACCCTCGCCCGCTCCTTGCCCGTCTCAGCGGCCCGCCTCGCTGCTGTCATCATCTATGGAGAAGAAGAACCAAAATGGAGTTAAGGCTTCCTCCCGATCGCATAAAAGGCTCTCTGGTCAGCACGGTGGTGTATGAATGCCTTCCGCAATCCTCCCTCGCACTCTTACCTCAACTTTAATGAGTGTCTATTGTGTGTGTTTTTTGACAGGGAGAGTATTTGACCCCAACAAGCACTGTGGCGTCCAGGACCCTGAGACCAAACAGTCGTGCACGCGCTCCCTCACCTGCAAGGTGCAACCACACACTCTGAAGACAACAATGTGCTGCTTCTATTTCTGTATACGAGTCAAGATTTTGGGGCTTTTTTATGATCGGCACACTTTGTGTTAGCTCATTGGCTCTGGTCTTCACTCACTCAGACACTCGCTTTCTCGCTCCACTTGGACAGCCGCTCTTAAAGGAGCAGCACGCTCACACTCTGGAACGCTCCTTTGTAGCCCACAGGGTTTCATTGGATTTATAGTCGTTCGCCCCGCTGTTGTTTTCAGAACACGGGTCCCATCTTATGTGGAACACATTTGCATTTTGTGCGCTTTACAACTGCAGAATTTGAAGGGTTTGATGATGCTGTCATGTCCGAATGAATGTGATTCATGAACTGAAAACAACTGAGACGCTTTACGTCAACGTAAGTGATTAGGATTCGCAGCTATAACTGTTGCCGTCAACTTTTATAACTTTTCATTTTTGCTTTGATCAGTCAAAAGCATTATGCTTAGCGCATGCATGCAAAGTTGTACAACATTTCAAAACGTACCTGCATTGTTGTGCGACTCTGTTAAATCACGTCTGTTAGTCCGGTTCTATATTTTGATATCGTAAGTAGTGTTCTAATCTCGTGCGCCCAATATCGTGTATCATAATCAGTATCAGTCATACTGAAGATGTATCGCCTGCTTTTGTTGTATGGAAGAATAACTTAAATAGTGTATTAGCGCATGCTGAATACAGGAAGTGAACAAACGTATTAGCAACTGATAAATACGATTTACTTCTTTTTACTCCTTTTCAGACATGCGGAATCGTGAATTGTAAGGTTGAACCATTTCAATGGAAACTGAGTGCATGTTCGAAATAAATTAAACCATAACCATTATTGAATGGGAATAGCAAAAATGTCTTCATTGCCATTGTGGAAAGTTCAAAATGACAGAACAACAAACGGACACAAGGGGTTGAGTGCATCAGCTTGACTGGAAGTGACATAACCATACTTTTAGCATTTTCTCTCACCTTTGTCGGCCTCTAGCGGTTGAGGCTTGAACTACAACAAGTTGAAAACGCTCTGGATGGTTTCCCCGACCTAGTTGTTTGCCCTCATGAAGGAGTTTTTCAACCATTATTAGATATTTTCAGCCTTGTGCGCGACCAGAACCTTGCCATAATTCATATAAATTGGGTGGAATACAAAGAGGCTTAAGGAAATTCTGGAGTTGTGGAATGCAGTAGTCATTACATGCGTTATCACTTCAGCAGCATTCTCTCTGCCCACACCTTCAAAGATGACATCAGTGATTGTTGGTACTTTCAGTCTTGCTTAAATGACTCGCGACTAAAATGCAACGGCCATTCTTTTCTAGCGTGAGTGCGCAAGGAAATATCTCAGGTGTTATTAGCGCTCCATTCCTTATGGATGAAGACGCTGACGAGGCAGAATGCGGAATAGAGTTCCCACGCAGCCCGTGGCGGACAATCACTGATTTCACCTTTTAAGAGGATACATATTTCCATGCGGTGTTGCATACACTCTTTTAGTCTTTTTACGTAGCAAACTCGCGTTTTATTCTTGATTATGTTATATTTAGATGGCTGTTGAAAGTACTTTCTGCGTCTTTTGTGCAGGTAATGTAAGAATGAAAGGAGATGGACGTCAAATGAGCAGACAGGCAGGATGTGTGGGGGTGTACTGGTTACCCCGTTGCACACAGATGCTGTGTCCTTAATGAAGCCCGTGCATTTAAAGTTCAACTGCAAAAAAAGGCCAAATGTTTGTGTTTTTTCCCAATAAAAAATATTAAAAGTTTGTATTTTTATCTTTATATCATTTAGTATTTGTAGAGCGAGGGAGTTTAATGCAAATCCAATTTAAATACATTTAATTCAGGTGTTGTTCAGCAGCAGGAATGTTGATGAAGCAATAGCAAATAGTAAAGTGCCATAAAAAGATCCTAATTAAATTTCATATTTTGATATTACTAGTTTATAATAAAAGCATCCAAATTATATAATACCATTGTTTTTCATTTATGCACTCGGAAGTGACAAATATTTACATTCATGGTGACTCGAGCGATTGCGGTGACGTCATCACATGTACTGCGCTCTACCACTAGGGGGCGTGTGTGACGTATCAACAGCAACAATTCATTTGACGTCATTACCACTATTTGCTCGACAACTTCATTGTATTCATGTATTGTCTATCATGGGAAAACACCTTGCAACGCGCAATAATAATAAAAATGAATCCAACAATTCAACGTCGACTCACTGAACTTTTAAACTCCCGAGTCCGACTATTACCGAGTCTAAACGAAGATGACGTCACGGGATGGCTCCTACCCTTGCTGCGTACCAAGCAGGAGAGAAAGAGAGAGAGAGAGAGAGGAAGGACGGCAAAAGCAACACGGAGGAACAGCAATGGCGACACTGGTTCGCCAAATACCAAGTCCGGAAAGCTTCCTTTGCCAGCCTTGGTCTTCATTCGTCGGTGCGGCTGAACTGCGTCTTGTTGACGGTAAGTTGCGGAGCCACGCGCGGTGGTGTTGTTGTTTTTAAGCGGGCAAATTGTCAGGAAGTGAGTGTCCCCCAAAGTGCCTGTGATTGACTTGCTATCTCCTGTCAAAGCGCGGCGAAGTAACTGTCATAAAAATGAAGAGGCTGTACTGTGGCCCACACACAGGCGTGTCATATGACGCGATTACACCCACTTGATTGCCACATCGCTGCCATTTAAAACAATATTCTAGTTACAAGTTTGTTAGCCTTTTTTGACAGCTCTGCTCGGGCGCGTCGGGCAGCCCCAGCTCGCGCACTTAGCTTGCTAATGCTAACGTGGAAGCAGCATGGCCCCCTCCCCACTCCGCAAAGTTTCTTGTCTTTTGGTCCATGACGCTCGTTTTCATTGAATAACTCTTTCCCGTCTCGTTTCCACGCTCGCAGAATTGGGGAACCGCCACGGAGAGCTTTGTGGCGAAGTCGTGAAGCTCGGCGAAGAAGGTGAGGAAGTTGAGCTGTCACGTAGCAGCGTGATGGTGGGTTGTTGTTGTTGTTGTTAGCAGCCAGCACTTTATCTTAAAGTTATTATGCATTGTCCCTTACTCCGCGAGTAATTTGTACATATTCACCGTTTCAAAAAATAAATAAGGTGTGTTTGCTTGAATGACGACTGAACTATCCAAGTTAGGGATGATGAATATGTTCACTCCAGATGGCTGGCTAGCTAGCTAGCTGTCAAACTCCGGGTTATCAAGTGGCGGCCCGCGGGCAAAGAGGAGGAGTTTGGTTCATAACTTGGGCCTTAAAAAAAGCAGACCCCTAATGCAAAAATCGTATAACCTTTAACTATAGTTTTAGCTGGGCACTGCACGTTATACTACATGTTACTTTGTGTTGAGTTCTGGACTCCTATAGAATAGATAGGCACAGAAAACTTTCTAGATCTTCCAGACCCTGCGCCTCTTCCTGCAGTGTTTTTTTTGGTCTTCTTCTTACTCCACCCCTGGCCCTCCTCTGGGTACGCCTCCGGTCGAACCCACTCTGCCATTATTGACCACACTCCCAAGCGCTCCCGAGGACTTCCGGGCAGCTACCGAACTCTGCTCCCTAATTCTGGCGGTACAGGAGTGAACGTCAATTTATCTTTTTAAAATGTCGGCTTTTAGCAGTTTTAACAGCCATTAGCAGTTTCAGACATGGGTGAGCTTTTAACTAGCGTGCATGCAGGTAACACTCCCTCCGCCTGCTTTCTCTTTTGACTCTTCAACACGATTAAGCAACATTGGAAAGGCTTTGGGCTTCAGCAGCAGTTTGGTGGCTAGTCCAGCCCATATTGCTAAACAAAATTAGCTTTCCCTCACACCCGAACAAACATTTCCCGGGAGCCATTGCTCAATGTTGCCCATTTAAGGAAGTCCGGGTTGCAGAAACCACATTGTAACAACATTTATAGGTCAAAAAAAAGAGGAAAGCATAATAGGTCCCCTTTAAAAACAGCACAGTGCTCCTGTCACATAAAAGATCTTTGGCCTTTTTAGGCACTTGGCTGTGTAGAAATTGTACCACATAGACTTGTATTGACATGACATGCAAAATAAAAACAATAGCGATGGAAAAGTGCACAAAGCATGTTGATAATGCAGGACTGACGGATAAACAAGGGAATGTGCATTTGTGTTCGTGTTTTTACCCTCTGTTATAATGCCACCAGTTGCAAAAAGCATTTTCACATGAACTTCAAAATACACATAATTTATCGATTATTTCACGCTGTAGTCGTTTTTTTTCCAAGGGCTATCTGCCTGTCAACCCTTCCAGGGAGCAGGCCCAAGGAGTTCCTTTACACCTCCGCGGGTATAAATACTCAGGAGAAGCACCACGTCACTGTGTTGAATCATTGCCGAGCCGCGTACACACACACACACACACACACACACACACGTGCGCGACCGGGGAAACTCTTCACATTCACTGGTCAAATACCACCCCCCTACGCACGCACCCACACACACACACACACACACTCATATGCCTCATCTTCCTCCGTCAGAGCCAGAGTGGAGCTGCTCTACTGCTGGCTGGCAACTTGACATTTGAGTGGCCAGCAGGGAAGACGGGGGAACACACCTTAGAAATTTGTGTATTTATAAAGCCGCCAAAAGGGGTGCTATCTGTAGAGGCGCATGTTTACGTGCAGCGGAAGGACAGAAGCTCTTTTTTTCTGCAGTTATAGTAAGTTTCCATTTTTATTTATTTTTATTTTTTGCTTGTCCATAGGTTTTTCATGCTGATATGGTGAAGCTAATGAATATTTTTAAACTGGTTTATCAGTGAAACCTCTCACTTGTTAGCCGGAATTATGAGGCATCATTAGATGACTCATCTGGAAAGCGTTTGAAAAATGCTTGAAGTGGACAAAAGTCTTGGGACACTCACCACAGAACCTTTAATTCCATTTAAAGCCTTTTAAAACATTTTTTTCATAATTCGTGATATTTCTTCTTAGTATAACAATGTGATGATTTTTAAGATTTTCTTTTATAAATTATTAGTTGTTTAAGTTTTAAGGATTTACAGAAAGTGTGCTATAATTATTTTTAAAAAATTAGGATACATTTGGGCACACTTGTTTTATTGATTTGAATACCTTTAGCACCAATTATTGGAACACAAAAGTTAGTTTGGTAAGCTCATTGACCCTTGACCTACACACACAGGCCATGCCAATCATGATAAAGGGTATATAAGATGGCCAATTGCAAGTTCCCCTCTTTTGTATCTGAAGTGTGGCAACATGGGAGCCTCAAAACACTGTCAAGTAACCTGAAAACAAAGATTGTTCGACTCCATGGTTTGGGGGAAGGATACAAAAAGCTAGCTCAGAGAAACATAGTGAGGTAATGAAAGCTACAAGCACAGTTCTGGTGAAGGCCCGGAGTGGCAGGCCAAGAAAAAGCTCAGACCAACAAATCAGACAAATCTCAGTTTATGCACCTACCCACCAGAATACACGAGCCTGTGTAATAGCAGAAAAGTTTGTTTTTACATTACGCTCCATGCCCTCAGTTGATGCACGTTTTGTCTTCGGCTGTAGCCTCGGTTCAAAGTGTAAACAAGAAGTGGATGTAACTCCTCATGGGCCTGATGTCCTGTGAATGATAGTGTAGGTAACATTCACGCTTGACTTTTTTTTTTCAAGCTCATTTTCTGGCCGGTCAGCTATTTGGCAGCGTGCATCAGTTGGCTGCAAACTCAATCCCCGGCTGCAGAAATAGGTTGTAGGTTTGCATTTTCCTTGGCAAGTCCGAAGGAAAGTGCATTCTCTCTTTCTTCATCACACTGCTCCCATTAAGCTTACTTTGTGGAGCCGCCTGTTAGCATCTGACGGGCCAGGAGAGAGGCTGTCAACGCTGACGCCATTCCCTTCATGTGAAGTAGTTACCGCTTGAAAGACATGCTTTGAATGGATCCGATGGTACAAACTATGGCAGTCTCCACAGAATGACATGAAACGGGGCTGCATTGCAATGTCACCATGACATGCCCCTGTACACAAACACCCACTCGCCTTCCAAAAGTTCTCCCCCAGCTCCTCTGCGTGCATAAATTCTAATATCAAGATTTTCCAAAGTTTTTTTGCCTAAATTCCTGAATCGTGATGACAAACCCCAGGAAGGAAGATGCAGGACGTGACCAGATGGCGGCCATTTCCTGCTGCACGTACCTGTCATGTCAGCCCGCGTCTATATTTAAACTAAAGCCACTTCTGCGCGGTGGTGATCATCATGTTGTCATTATGCCATGGTTGCTTGATTTGTCTGATGACTCCTCCTGTCCTCCTCCAGAGATGCTCCAGCGCCGTCTGTTTCCCTCGCTGCAGGACGTTCATCTCGTTGTCTGCCATGTCTGCAATCAGGTGGTCACTCCTCAGGGCATCCTCGCACACTACGGTAAGAGCGACACAAAATGAAACAGAGATGCCCTGCACACTGGAACGGCGTCGGAAAGGAAGGAGAGACCGGCTTATCGGGCGGGGGAGGGGGAAGTCTCACTAATGATGCTGCCATGCTGCTGAGTTTCCTCTGAATGCTATGCTGCAATCGCTTAGTCAATTTCTGTAAAAAACAACGACATGTGATCAGCATGTGCCGATAAATGCCTTTCAGTGCCATCAGAAAAACTGATGAGCTCGCAGCAGCAAGGCCTACATGTGTGCCATGTCACGTAGGGTTGCCAACGCCCGTATTGAACTGACACACTTTGTCCCACATTGCCGCGAGAATCAACACCAGTCTGTAAAATCCATACCGGTGCGTTTGATCACAGCCTTATCTCCAAATGTGACTTTTTACCACAGTGGCATCTAGTTTTTAAAACCAACATGCAAAGCATTTAGTTCAGAGCTCCTTTTTGTCCCACTTTCTGACTTTTAAGTGTCACTGAACACTTTGGCTCTCTCGTTGCCATGATACCAATGATGTCTTGCGTGTGCTCATCAACCTAAACATATAGCGTGTCCAGCCTTACCATGGTGATACTGCAGGCAGTTAATAAGCATGGCATTGATCATTATGATTTTGTCATAAATCTAGTAAGGCCCTCCCCGGTGGACTTGTTTGCTAGCGACTCACATCTGTCTGCGAGCTGCCGCTTCCGGCATGTGCTCCAACCTCAGCGCCTGCATGTGCACACCCGCACCCGCACACACACACATTGCTGCTTCCCATAATTGCAAACGCACACATTCTCACTTTCGGTTTCTCAGTGGAAAGAGGTCAGTGGTATTGTGAACCCCCCCCACACACACACACACACACACACACACACACACTTGCAAGCTCCCGGCAGCCACTGTTGTTTTGTCCCGGGTCCTGCACACAAACACACCCCCACCCGCCCCTCCGCCCTTGTTTGCAGCGGTGCTGCTTGCTGACACGCATGGAATGGCGGGTGGGCAACAACAGGTCTCCAACAGACTCATTAGTCTCGCTCACAAGCACCAGCCCACCCCCCGCCCCACCACGAAACATCGTTTTTAACGAGGTCACATGCTAATGTTTGCATTTGATTCAAGGTATACTCCCAGCTAAGTGTCTTGCACAAAACAATTGATCCTCTTGACCTCCAGTAAATGATCTTGCCATGCATTTCCTGCCATTGTTGCACATTCCCCCCCACCCCCCTACCGTCCCCGGGTATGACCTGCCTGCATATGTGTGTCTATTCATTGCCACGGCCTTGCGTTAGTGTGTGGTGTACATCCACCATGGGATTTGATTTCATGCTTGACCCGTGCATTGAGTCAGCAGTGAGGTCGTAGATATAGAGAGCTGCACACTTGAGCTGAGGACGGCATTTGCGTTGCCCAGGGGGAAGCTCCTAGTTATACATGTCTAGTTTGCAGCACGGGGGGAGTCGACAAGTACGTGTACGAGGCGTGCGATGACTAAATAGGCTTAAAACGTGACTTTTTATTGATGTAACAGTAATATATGTCCCCAGAACCTGTTAATGGCCACCAACCATGAGAGAAATCTGTCCCACTCCACTTTCCCCCGTTGAAATTCCAGGTTTTTATTACATCAATAAGGAAAAACCTCCTTTCTCATAGACCTGATACTGCCCCTACCTCGCCCTGGCTGGACGAGCCCAAAACTTGACGGAGACAGCATTGTTTCAAAAAAAAGAAAAAAGAGGCTTCATTACACATCTTAAAATAAAATAACGCCTGAAGCTCTGCCAGCTATCTGTCAGTCATTTTAAGACACGGGAGCTGTGAATTTAACGGTTTAGTTTTTCTTAAGACTAACCTGGCTTGATGTTGATGACTGAAACGTTAGCACGGCAGATCACATGGCTATGCTAACGTTTGTGTCCTCATGTCCCAATCCTTAATATTGCGCTGTTGCATGTGATGTATGGTTACTAGAAAAAGTACGTACTAGAATGACAGTGATGTGCAATACCATCGATTTCGCTTTTGAGCCGATATTGATTAAAATTCAGACTGGTATCAGCTTTACTGATACTTTCTGCAAATTCACCTGATGTGATAAATGTTGCGTGTGTTCCATATCACCAGAATACAAGACCTTTTAATGAATGTGTTGATTACAGTAATGATTGATTTAAATCGATTAATAATAAAATAATTTACTTATTTAAAACCATAAAAAGAATATCAGTCTGCATCCAATTCTCTGATATTGGCGCTCCGATACAAGCATTTTGATTCCAGACTTCGCCCCGGCATGTCCATCCAGCGGCGACTGCATCACAACGATTGTTCTAGCATGCTAACACAAAGTAGCCAGATGCAGGAGTTATGTCAGCAAGAGGATGTTTTTGCAAGTGAGTTGCAAATTTTGCCGTGCACAAGTTTCCCGTGGTGCCACAGAACCGGCGAAGTTTAATAGGCGCAGCCTCATCGTGCATGTGAAGCAATACCAGAAAAGGGCCAGCCCCTGTCGGCGGTGAGTAATGTCAGGTGACTTGTTTCACTAGTCCTCGTACTATCTGTTGATTAGTCCTCCTCATGCCATCCCCTGTCCTCTCTGTGTGTAACTAACCCAGCTGAGGCTCCGCCGCCAGCCAATCAGCAGCCGGCTAGGATCGTAGCATTGCCATAACGACAGGCAGGCAGGCAGGCAGGCAGGCAGGCAGGCAGGAGAGCATATCAGCGAGGGTGCCCTTGCAGTTGAGTGTCTTAGTGACCTTGCCTGGGCGGCCGTCCATGTATAGTAAATCAGTACAGTGAGCTCCACGACCCGCTCCTCACTCGCTGGATGAGCCCCGCTCCGACACGTCGGTTCATCTAGTGTTAGTCGTCTGCGTCATGAATCCCCGTACATGCACTCGTACCAAAATAGCTTTTGTCTGATGTGCAGAACCGTGTGAAATAATCTGCTGTAAAGTGAATGGACGGTGGCCGCATACCTGCGAATGTGACAGTGGACTTTGATCCCTCCACTCTAAATACAGCTGCGCCTGCTGCCCTGCTCCGCGCGACCTGTTTACTCACCTGCCGCACACACGTTCTGCACAGAAATTCATCATCTCGAGATGTCCCGCGAGACAGAAATACATACATCTATTCAAGCTTGTACAGGTGTACTCAGTATTATTATTCCTGTGCTTTTCTTTCCCTCTCCTGCCTTCCTCTGTGCCCATCTATTCAGGTAGTTGGGGTTTAGTTTCCCAGTGAGACAGAGAGCAAGAATCCCGGACCACAACCCCCCTACATCCCTCCCCACTTTGCTCCCACAAAGACATGCATAGCAAGAACCGTAAGTGTGAGCTCCTCTCTCTTGATTTATTCCCCCCACTGCCTGTTTCTGGCCTGTCCGCATCCGCTCACTAGTATGCTCTGATCAGCTCTGGCTCCAAAAGTATTTATAATTGATGGCTGTGCTGCTCTGAGCTGCACGCACACACTCTCGCTCTCACACTCACGCGCACGCATGAGTTTGAAGGTACACATGCTGGTCAGATCCCACAGTGTACCTTCAAATCTTTGTTTATGTGTGCACAGAAGATGCTAATGTTAACGCCTGTCTTATTTTAGAGAGGCGCCACGGCTCTCCTGTGCCTTCCAGGAGCCCGCTGGTCCTCATGAAGGCCAAGGCACCCGCAGCAGCCCCAGACGTGGCAAGCGGTCCCGGGGATGCTTTGGCCTTTCGGATCCCTAGAGACTACCCTCACTCCCGGTTCAGCAAGGCGCCGCTGGCAGTGTATCCCCCAAAGGGGGCTCGGAACAAGACATGGTGTGTGAATGTGCACATTGAAATATATTTTACAGTATATATACTGCATATATATATTAAGTTACATTGAGGAAGATCATATGTTTATACAGTAATCCTATACTGCGGTATGTGAATTTCCACAAAGAAGGATTCAATATTAAAAACAAAATACAGACGGCCACCGCGAGCATAGCAAGCTCCCAAGCTATCCTCTCCTGTTCATTTGTTATAAACTTAAAGAGTTTCAAACGAGTAGGGTAGTAGGACAAAGAAGCCAAAAACTTACCACTTCCACACAGAATGAGAGGAGAACCTTTTTGTCACTCGATCTCTGCCATGCACGTTCGTCTTAGTGTCGGCTGGGCTGGTTCAGTCGCCATGCATTGTGAAAGATAATGTAATCTAACGTCATATCTCATAGCTGATGTCTAGTGACCATAACACTACATATAACTTGTATTTTAATAAGTTTGATGAGTATTAGGCCAACCACAAAACAGTGATCGTTAATTAATTAGGGTTGTTAACGGAAGCGTCCTTTTAAGAGCACCAATTTTTTTGACCCACGATAAATGTGCGCACGTCCTGTTTGACCCTCGGCCCACACATTTTTACTTCCGCCTTGTTATGATTTTCTAATAGGTAAAGAAAATAATTTTGACATAGAATCATCAGGGATTCTGTGAGGAAGATAAGAAATATTGTTGTCTACAAGGTGTCAAGTAATTCTACACTTGATCAAAATTACTTAAGATTGTTTACTTAAGAATTGACTGGCGACCGGTCAATCGCAGGCCGGACAAACAAACATTCAATCGATTGACTGGCCCGAAGTCAGCTGGGATAGGCTCCAGCATACGCACGACCCTAATGAGGATAGAAAATGGATGTTTAAGCCACAGGCTTCAAAGCATGTGAAAAAAGTAGCAGCTTATAGTCAGGAATTTACGCATGTGATCAAGTCACACAAATGCATTCATAGTTTGGACAACAAACACCACCGAAGACTCCGTCATTGTTGGCTGCCTGCTCTGCCGGCCGTAACTTGCAGACATTCTCTGGGTATGCATTGCCATTGAGAGCGCTTTATAGCAGTGATTTTTGTTGATGAACAATTTGCAGGGTTTAATTTGTGAGAATTCCAGAGGGTCTGATTGTGTTTCCCAACACTGAAACCACCTCCACCATATACAGACTTATATTAGTACATTGCTTGAATTTTTATGCAATCCATCCCATAATTTTACTCCACTATGCTAAAAGTTATTCTGGTGCCGGCATACCGATGTTATCATATTTGTCATCGCTTGTTTTTATGCTGCGATTTCCCCCTCCAGTGTATCTCTTCCAGTCGTCAGCTTGGAGAAGATGCACTGCCTCATCCGAACCGACTCACAAGTCTGCCTCACCACCGCGCCTTCCCCCTCGTCGTCCCCTCTCAGACAACCTCCACTCACTTCCCCAGCCGCCCATCGTTCTAACGACAAACTAATGAACGGCCGGGGCAACAGCGGGCCGTTCACGCCGCGCTCCTCCGTATCACCGTCCTCCATGGACGGGCGGCCCGGCCCGGCGTGCTCTCCTCTGAACAGGCGGCCATCACCGTCGCCTGCCCCCTCGCCGCTGGACAGGAAACCCTCGCCCGCTCCTTGCCCGTCTCAGCGGCCCGCCTCGCTGCTGTCATCATCTATGGAGAAGAAGAACCAAAATGGAGTTAAGGCTTCCTCCCGATCGCATAAAAGGCTCTCTGGTCAGCACGGTGGTGTATGAATGCCTTCCGCAATCCTCCCTCGCACTCTTACCTCAACTTTAATGAGTGTCTATTGTGTGTGTTTTTTGACAGGGAGAGTATTTGACCCCAACAAGCACTGTGGCGTCCAGGACCCTGAGACCAAACAGTCGTGCACGCGCTCCCTCACCTGCAAGGTGCAACCACACACTCTGAAGACAACAATGTGCTGCTTCTATTTCTGTATACGAGTCAAGATTTTGGGGCTTTTTTATGATCGGCACACTTTGTGTTAGCTCATTGGCTCTGGTCTTCACTCACTCAGACACTCGCTTTCTCGCTCCACTTGGACAGCCGCTCTTAAAGGAGCAGCACGCTCACACTCTGGAACGCTCCTTTGTAGCCCACAGGGTTTCATTGGATTTATAGTCGTTCGCCCCGCTGTTGTTTTCAGAACACGGGTCCCATCTTATGTGGAACACATTTGCATTTTGTGCGCTTTACAACTGCAGAATTTGAAGGGTTTGATGATGCTGTCATGTCCGAATGAATGTGATTCATGAACTGAAAACAACTGAGACGCTTTACGTCAACGTAAGTGATTAGGATTCGCAGCTATAACTGTTGCCGTCAACTTTTATAACTTTTCATTTTTGCTTTGATCAGTCAAAAGCATTATGCTTAGCGCATGCATGCAAAGTTGTACAACATTTCAAAACGTACCTGCATTGTTGTGCGACTCTGTTAAATCACGTCTGTTAGTCCGGTTCTATATTTTGATATCGTAAGTAGTGTTCTAATCTCGTGCGCCCAATATCGTGTATCATAATCAGTATCAGTCATACTGAAGATGTATCGCCTGCTTTTGTTGTATGGAAGAATAACTTAAATAGTGTATTAGCGCATGCTGAATACAGGAAGTGAACAAACGTATTAGCAACTGATAAATACGATTTACTTCTTTTTACTCCTTTTCAGACATGCGGAATCGTGAATTGTAAGGTTGAACCATTTCAATGGAAACTGAGTGCATGTTCGAAATAAATTAAACCATAACCATTATTGAATGGGAATAGCAAAAATGTCTTCATTGCCATTGTGGAAAGTTCAAAATGACAGAACAACAAACGGACACAAGGGGTTGAGTGCATCAGCTTGACTGGAAGTGACATAACCATACTTTTAGCATTTATTATCAAGTATTAATTATTAATTTGATAAGTATTGTTCATTATTAATTAACACAGTTAATATATATTATTAATGAGTATAATAATTATGTTACATAATTAAAAACAACATGTTTTTATTAATTATATTTATTCATGTATTTATCATGTATTCATTATACATAATTAAAAATAAACTTTTAATATATTATTAATTAAAAACGATTAGTGATTTGTTTTTTTGTTTTTTCATTATTCTCACTTACTTGCAGCGTTTTTTCAGCAGCCCCAGTGGCAAAGGGTGGTTGTGTACTACTTGCAATGCATGGGAAAAGTATTTTCATATATTCAAAGGAGTTGAAAGCATATTTACAATATAAATCTTCGCATTTTTAATTTGCAACCTGTAAATAACCTAGAATGCCTAAACACTGTCCACCCTGTAAGCCCACAACAAGACAAAAGTCACAAGGAAAAATGTTCTCCCTCCTTGCAGGCTCACTCCTTAACCCACCGCCGAGCCGTGCCGGGTCGAAGAAAGCATTTCGACATCCTCCTGGCCGAGCACAGGGGCAGAACCAAGGAGAAGGAGGGTGCGAAGGAGAAAGACAAGGATGGCAAAGACAGCTGCAGCCCGAGTGCAGAGTCGCAAGAGGCTGCGTGTCCTCGCAGGCCACACTGCCCGAACGGACGTCCCCTATCCACTCTGAAGCTGAAGCTGGCAAACGCGCACATCCCCAGGTATGTATTGTAGCATGTACGCATTGAGAGCTACAATGCTTGCATGCATTTCTTCCACCAGGGGATGCTGCAAACAAGCGGGTGAAGACCATATTATGAGAAACACATTTCCTCTTTCTATTTATGGGTGACAAGGGGTTTTGCTCGTGGGCAGATACCCACAAAGCATGCCGATTTGACAGAAGCTTTCTTTTCATGAGTTTCAGTCCTTTCCTCCCAAGCTCCGCGTTGTCTCGTCTCCATTTGTGCACATCATCACTGCTATGCTTTTTACATGCAGGGTTCCGGGCATTTCCGCCTCTACTCCTCAGCCCCAGACACCGGCGCCCTTGCCCGCCCCCGCCTCCAATTTGGAGCCTCCGCCCCACCCTTGGGCGCCGACGGCAGGTGGAGATGGAGGTCGGCTCTCCGGCGACGAGGCAGACGCGGAGACTCCGGAGAATGCTGACAAGCCGCCTGTTTTTCACGTCTCTAATGTCCACCCTCAGCCGTCAGGGGTAAAAAGTGCAGTTAAAGACATTTAAGAAGTGAAGTACTACTCCTTCATTCCCACCCGTCCTGTGTGCAGTTCTGCATATTCAGCAGCAGGCTCATGGGACGAGGTCACTATGTGTTTGATCGGCGATGGGACAGGATGAGGCGGGCGCTCCAGAACATGGTGGAGAAACACCTCAATTCACAAATGTGGAGGTAAGTGTGCAGTTTTACGTCAGTTTTACACGCCAAACTTCAACTCCACACAGAGACTTTATGCTTCTTGTTCCAGAAAGGTTCCACTTGCAGCTGAGAGCCTCCCCTCTCTTCTACCCTGTGGTGCCTCCCATGTCACGTCACAGCAGGCTCACCCTCCCTCTCCAACATCCGACACTCGTCCTCCATTAACGTCCTCGTCCGGTTCCGTCTTCTGCGGCATTTCTCAATCCTTCCCTGCAGGCTTTGCCTTTAAAGATGCTCACTTGTGCACACTGGGAGTGTCCCGACCCGGCACGCACAAGGTCTGCCGCCTGTCCAAAGAGAGAGAGGACTCTACAGCGGGCGGTGACATCAGAAAAAACTCTTCCTGCTCATTTCCAACTGTGGACACTCACAAGAGGAACGGAAGCAGCTATCATCCAACACTGCAAAAGTCAGGTGGGCCAGCTGCCACACCAGCAAGGAAGAAAGGACATGGTCCTGAGGGAAACGGACTTTGGAGCCACAGTAATCATTGGTTATCGAGAGCGGAGGGGTCCCACGGCCGTAACAGGTGGGCGGTGGTCATTGCAGCACTTACATTTTATACCTACCAATACTAGATCACAAATTCAGCTCACTGAAGGTCATTAACTGGAAATTCCCACCTCTTGTCCCTTAGTCGCGATCTCGCCAACAGCAGTAAATCCTACCCATCCAGCAGGGAGCCATGTCCCGCCTCCGGCCGCCCCCCTTCCTCCTCTGGAGCCCTGACTTATGGGTGCAAAGCAGAGGGGAGGAAGAGGAGGAGCCCCAGTTCTCACGACGGGAAGGCCGGCAACAAGCTGAGCCGGCTGGACGGCTTCTTTGGGAATGGGAATGACAGCAAATCCCCAAGACAGGTAGGTTGTCCTGTCAGAATCCGTTGGATCTGCTGAGTATTCAGCCTGCAGCTGGAGACAGAGAACTGTAAACAACAACGATAATGACATGATCAGTGTAGTAAGGCACAATAAGTGAGCAGTGGAGAAGTTGTAGCTCAACTCCAGTCCTCTAGGGGGAAGTGATGTGCGTTAACTGCGTTGCCACTTACCTGCTGTTGCTGCAATTCCAGTGTGAAGGAATGACAAATTTAGTTTCTCATTTGAATGCTTTGCCCCACCCCTCAGAAGTCATCTTTCTCATAATCATTATAAGTTGAGATGCTCCGATCCGTCCACCGAACAATATCGTCCAATTTCTGTAAAAAAACAAACTTGTGATCGGCATATGGCAATAAATGCCTTTCAGTCAAGTAGGGTTTCCAATACTCGTATTGAGCCGACAAGGGAAGCACTTTAGTGGCTTTGGTTTTCCACAGGCTACGCCAATCGATGCCAGCGTGTTTGATCACTCCCTTATCAACTTTAACTGCATCTTTGTTTACGCGCTTTGCCTAGCTGTCACTGCCAGCTCCCTTGCTAGCTAGAGTTATCCGCCTAGCTTCTGGTCTTCGGACTCCATATGGGAGTTGTTGTTGTCATGATACTAATGATGTCTTGTCGTCCAAGCTCTATTTGCGTGTGCTTGTTTTATGAACATAAACACATCCATCCACGCCCAGCCTGAAGATGGTGATACCATCACAGGGCTCTCATAGCTCGCCAGCAGATTTTGAGTAGCTCACCAAAGGGTCAAAGAATATTTGCTAGCAGTTTTTTGTTCTAACTGTTAAATTCAGAGTTTACGCCTCTTATATAATGACTAATGAGCGCAAAATTGCATAAAGACCATGGCCACACGGTTTGAGTGGAGATGTGCTTGGTCAATAAAGTAGCGTACAATTGATATGTTGCCAGTCACAAAGAAAAGACAAATATTCGACAGCTCTATAAGTGATGAAAGTTGGACACCCCTGCAGCCTGGACATTTACGTATATTATTTTGTTATCTTGAGCTAAAAAAAATGACTTAACAATTTTTTGCCATGTATTTGTATTACATGCATCAAATAAAATTTAGGTGTGTGTCAAATAGTACAAAAACTTTCACACAAATACAGGCAAAAAAAACCCCCAAAATAATACTATTCTCTATATAATAAATATTTTGTTTATTTTGTTATCTTGAAGTAAAAAAAACAATTATGAAACAATGTATGTCCTGTGTATTTGTATTATTCTAAAACAAGCATCAGATTTAATTCAGGTTTGTGTCAAATAGTACAAAAATAGTTTCACACAAATAAAGACAAAACAAAACACAAAATGAAAAAAACTACGACTCTCTATTTCATAAATATACATACTGCTCAAAAAAATTAGAGGAACACTTTTTAATCAGAGTCTAGTAACCTATCAGTCAAGCTTCTGGGATATTGATCTGGTCAGTTAAGTAGCAGAGGGGGTTGTTAATCAGTTTCAGCTGCTTTGTTGTTAATGAAATCAACAACAGGTGCATCAGAGGGGCAACAATGAGACAGACCCCAAAACAGGAATGCTTTTCCAGGTTGAGGCCACTGACTCCTCATCTCTTTTGGCTGATTTTTTACTGACTTTCTACTGCTGTAGTTTTTCATTTGGCTTGGATCAACATCTCTGTGGATATCTTGGTGCGATACCTTGACGCTACAGAGTGTGTGCAAGTAGTCCAACACCTTCAGGATGGCACATCAATACATACCGCCGCAAGAAGGTTTGCTGTGTCTCCCAGCACAGTCTCAAGAGCATGGAGGAGATTCCAGGAGACAGGTAGTTACTCCAGCAGAGCTGGACAGGGCCGTAGAAGGTCCTTAAACCCTCAGCAGGATCGGTATCTGCTCCTTTGTTCAAGGAGGATTAGGATGGGCACTTTCAGATCCCTACAAAATGATCTCCAGCAGACCACTGGTGTGAATGTTTCTGACCAAACAATCAGAAACAGGCTCCATGAGGGTGGCCTGAGGGCCCGACATCCTTTAGTGGGCCCTGTGCTCACTGCCCAGCACTGTAGAGCTTGATTGGCATTTGCCAAAGACCACCAGAATTGGCAACTAGGTCACTGGCGCCCTGTGCTCATCTCCGATGAGAGCAAGTACGACCTGAGCACATGCGACAGACCTGAAAGGGTCTGGAGATGTCGTGGAGAAGGTTATGCTGCCTGCAAAGTTATTCAGCATGACCGGTTTTGGTGGTGGGTCAGTGATGGTCTGGGGAGGCATATCCCTGGAAGGACACACAGACCTCTACAGGTTAGATAATGGCACCCTGACTGCTATTAGGTATCGGGATGAAATCCTTGGACCCATTGTCAGAACCTACGCTGGTGCAGTGGGACCTGGGTTCCTCCTGGTCCACAAAAATGCCCAACCTCATGTGGCTAGAGTATGCAGGCAGTTCCTGTAGGTTGAAGGAACTGATACCATTGACTGGTCCCCACGTTCACCTGACCTAAGCCCAATAGAACACCTCAGGGACATTATGTTTAGGTCGTCTGGTGCCGCCAGGTTGCTCCTCAGACTGTCCAGGAGCTCAGTGATGCCCTGGTCCAGATCTGGGAGGAAATTCCCAGGACACCATCCGTGGTCTCATTAGGGGCATGCCCCGACGTTGTCAGGCATGCGTACAAGCACGTGGGGGCCACACAAACTACTGACAATCATTTGGAGTTGCTACAAGGACATTTTGGCAAAATGGACCAGTCTGTTGCACCATTTTTTCACTTTCATTTTTGGGGTGTCTTTGATTTCCCCCCCTCTATAGGGTGATCATTTTCATTTCTATCCAATTATGTTTCATCATTTTGTTACTAATACACCCCCCACTGGGGATGTATTAGTGTTCCTCAACATTTTTTGAGCAGCATATATTTATTTGTATTATTTGTTATCTTGAACTAAAAAAATCAATTATGAAACAATTAATGTGCCGTGTATTTGTATTATTCCAAAACATGCATCAACTGAAATTCAGGTTTGTGTCAAATAGTTCAATAATAGTTTCAAACAAAAAACAAAACCAAGAAACTACTATTATCTATTAAATAAATTTATTTTATGTATATTATATTGTTATTTTGAACAAAAAAAACTTTTTTTTGCCATGTATTTGTATTACTCTAAAATATCCATCCATCCATCCACTTTCTTCCGCTTATCCGAGGTCGGGTCGCGGGGGCAGCAACCTAAGCAGGGAAGCCCAGAGGTCCTTCTCCCCGGCCACTTCTTTCAGCTCTTCCCAGCGGATGCCGAGGCGTTCCCAGGCCAGCTGAGAGACGTAGTCTCTCCAACGTGTCCTGGGTCTTCCCCAAGGCCTCCTACCGGTTGGACGTGCCCTGAACACCTCCCCAGGGAGGCGTTCGTCAGGCATCCTAATCAGATGCCCGAGCCACTTCATCTGACTTCTCTCAATGCGGAGGAGCAGCGTTTCTACTCCGAGTCTCTCCCGGATGACAGTGCTTCTCCCCCTATCTCTAAGGGAGAGCCCAGCCACCCTGCGGAGAAAACTCATTTGGGCCGCTTGTACCCGCCATCTTGTCCTTTCGGTCAAAGCTCATGACCATAGGTGAGGGTAGGAACGTAGATCGACCGGTAAATGGAGAGCTTTGCCTTTTGCCTCAGGTCTCGCAATGCTGCAGAGTCGTGTCAACCAAGACACGCCCACAGCATCCAGGGCCTTAAGGAACTCTGGGCGGATCTCCTCCACCCCCGGGGCCTTGCCACCAAGGAGCTTTTTGACCACCTCGGTGACCTCAGCCCCAGAGATAGGCGAACCCGACTCAGAGTCCCAAGGCACTGCTTCCATGTTGGAAGGCGTGTCGGTGGGATTGAGGAGGTCTTCAAAGTATTCCTTCCACCGGTCCACAACATCTCGAGTCGAGTTCAGCAGCACACCGTCCCCACCATACACGGTGTTGACTGTGCACTGCTTCCACCGCCGGAGACGGCGGATGGTGTTCTCTCTCTTTGAAGCCATCCGGAAGTTGTTTTCCATGGCCTCTCCAAACTCCTCCCATGTTCGGGTTTTTGCCTCAGCGACCGCCAGAGCTCCAGACCGCTTGGCCTTCCGGTACCCGTCAGCTGCCTCCAAAGTCCCATGGGCCAAGACGGCCTGATAGGACTCTTTCTTCAGCTTGACGGCCTCCCATACCACTGGTGTCCACCAACGGGTTGTGGGATTACCGCCACGACAGGCACCGACCACCTTATGGCCACAACTCTGATCGGCCGCATCGACAATGGAGTCACGAAACATCCCCCACTCGGATTCAATGTCTGCTGCCTCCCTCGGAACATGGTCAAAGCTCTCCCGTAGGTGGGAGTTTAAACTCCTTCTGACAGGCGACTCAGCCAGACGTTCCCAGCAGGCCCTCACAATCCGTTTGGGTCTGCCGGGTCTGACCGGCATCCTCCGCCACCAGTGGAACCAACTCACCACCAGGTGGTGATCGGTTGACAGCTCCACCCCTCTCCTCACCCGAGTGTCAGTCGATACAACCACAAAGTCAATCATCGAACTGCGGCCCAGGGTGTCCTGGTGCCAAGTGCACATGTGGACACCCTTATGCTTGAACATGGTGTTTGTTATAGACAATGCGTGACGAGCACAGAAGTCCAATAACAAGACACCGCTTGGGTTAAGATCAGGGGGGCGTTCCTCTCAATCACAGGTCTCCAGGTCTCTCTGTCGTTGCCAACATGAGCGTTGAAGTCACCCAGCAAAACAAGGGAATCCCCCAAGGGAGCACTCTCTTGTACTTCATCTAAGGACTCCAAAAAGGGCTGGTATTCTTAACTGCTGTTTGGCGCATAACCGCAAACAACAGTCAGGACTTGTCCCCCCACCCGAAGGCGTAGGGAAACTATCCTCTCGTTTACTTGGTTAAACTCCAACGTGCAGGCTTGGAGCCGGGGGGCAACAAGAATTGCCACCCCTGCCCGTCGCCTCTCATTGCTGGCAACACCAGAGTGGAATTAAGTCCAGCCCCTCTCGAGAGGACTGGTTCCAGAGCCCTTTCCGTGCGTTGAGGTGAGTCCGACTATATCTAGCTGGAATTTCTCCACCTCACGCACCAGCTCAGGCTCCTTCCCCGCCAGAGAGGTGACATTCCACGTACCGACAACTAGCTTCTGTAGCCGAGGATCGGACCGCCAAGGCCTCAGCCTCCGGTCGCCACCCAGCTCACTTTGCACCCGACCCCTTTGGCCCCTCCCACGAGTGGTGAGCTCATGAGAGGGGGGACCCACGTTACCTTTTCGGGCTGTGCCCGACCGGCCCCCACGGGTGCAGGCCCGGCCACCAGACGCTCGCCATCGTGCCCCGCCTGCAGGCCTGGCTCCAGAGGGGGGGCCCCGGTGACCCGCGTCCGGGCGAGGGAAACCGAAGTCCATTGTTATTGTGCATCATTGGGGTCTAATGAGCCACTCTCTGTCTGGTCCCTCCCTTAGGACCTGTTTGTCATGGGTGACCCTACCAGGGGCATGACAGCCCCCGACGACTTAGCTCCTAGGATCATTGGGACACGCAAACTCCTCCACCACGATAAGTTGCTGACTCAGGGAGGAGTGTAAAATATGCATCAAATAAAATTCAAATAGCACAGAAATTCCGCATAATGATTGGCATCGGAGCATCCCTCATTCCAAGCAAAGCACCCAAACACACACATTTTGCTCAAAGTGTCGGTCTTCTTCTCCCTGCAGGCCAAGTTGCATCACTGACGCCTGTTTCCTAGATTGTACGCCATGCCCGCCCCGCCGTATGTGACCTTTGACCTCACCGCTGTCCACGCACCTACTGACTGCGCCCCCGTTTATTCCGCCACCATCGAGCAAACCGGGCTCAGGACTGTTTTCTGGCCTGATGGGAGGACACTGGCGCCGCCCATCACTCCTCTGAGAAGGAGTGCCGCTACTTGTGTAGAAGTTCTGTGGGGTCGTTTTGAAGGTTGAAGGACCTACACACGTCAGCTTTTGTCTTTTGAAGGACTTCTTTTCCGGTGTGGCAAATCTTTCCTCAAATCAGCGTCCATCCGTTTTTATCGCACACGCCGACAGACTTTTTTGTTGTTGTTGTCGTCCACCCAACATGGCTGCCTTTTTAAAGTGCTCTTAATGCCTCGTCTCTTCGCACTTCCTTTCCTTTCAGCCGCTTCCAGCAGTGCCGCGCTCGGACCCGCTCTCATTCAGCGCGGCCGCTCATCGTATTTCAGTATAGGAGAACTTTTTTTCCGTATCCTTTTGCTTGGGAAAGGGAATTGTTTTGTCGCTCTGCAGAAAAAGTATTCTGATACTGTTGGAAATGTGTACATATCTGTTATTCACTTTTTGTATTTATTAATGACGCTCCCCGACTTGATACAAGCTGAAGAAGGGAGGACTTTTTGGAGTGGCCTTGCTCCGTGATGGCAAAGGCTCGCTTTCTCCCCACCAATAATCACGGGTTTTCCCTCTTCTGGTTCGTTCTAAACCAGCGTGCCCTCGCTCTCGTTTACTGTGCAACACATTTCTAACAGGAAACTAGGAAAAAAAACACGTTTTGTACGTTTACCAGCCTTCTTGAATGCATTTTTTATCCTATCACAGCTTTTCCTTTTCCTTTGCTCACCATGTTGGTGGCTGGGATGGATCTTGTGGGGAGGATTCCCTTTGTTTGGCCGCCGTAAGTCACCCGTGCAACAGGTATTTATGATTCTTTCAACCTTTAGCAGTATTTCGCCTGCAAGTTACCATAGCTTGTCTTTGTATTTTGGCCTCACATTCCCGTTGGACCGTGATCAGATGGGGTTGTGTTAGTAACCTGGAAGCTCCTCCGTTAAGGATCATCCTTCATAGTGATCCCAATGGGAGGTTACTTTGTGATGCAGCTAAAAACACAAAGGTCCCTGCTTTCCTTCCCGTGTTTGCACTTTGTTACAAAGCCCCAAGTCTTGATTTTATATATATATATATTTGAGAAAGGAAAAGTATATATTTGTATGTGTCTTTGGCAACTACAGTCAAATTAGGAAGAGTTCAAATAGGTCCAATGTCTTCTACTCACTTTTTTTTTTATCTCCCTGCCGTCAGATCAGAATTATTTAAACAATACGCACACAACAAGCTTTTATTAAATATTTGAAAAAAATCATTTGTGAATTCTTGATCTCCCATTTCCTGGTTAATTCCTGTTGGTATGTTTCATTGCAGAAATAGCAGGGGTGTCACCAGATCGATCGAGATTAAAATGGGACAAGATTTGTCACCTGGGCCGATAATACACAAATAAGTGAATTCATCATGCAACAAATGAACATGAACTGGGTAGTTTTTGTCGGCTTCAGTCCAGGAGTGTTCAAAATAACAGCGATCCAATGTGACTAACCAGAGGAAGTTCTGTTATTAGTATGTTCTTATTGCTACGTGGCAAACAAGGTACCAGTAGGTGCAGGAGATTTTCAGAAAACAAACACCACCCAGCATTCATGATTTGCACGCTCTTAAGGCTGCACAATTAGTTGAAAGGGGCGTGCGCCAAACAATAGCAGGGTGGCCTTCAAACAGTGATCCATGCAGTGAAACAAGAGGTGTGACCCAACGTAAGGATGAAGCAGCACTTGGTGAACATCATTTCTCTTTGAAAGCCTGAGGAAAATGGCTCCTTCAAGACATTGTTCAGAAGAACAGCGTACTTTGATTAAAAAGTGGATTGGAGAGGGAACAATTTATGAAGAGGTGCAAAAAATGTTTGGCTCTTCAGCTAAAATCATCTCCAATGCCTAAAAATGGAGAGCAAAACCAGAGACACGTGGCAGAAAAGGGAAGACAACTATCACCATGGATCAAAGAATAACCAAAATGGCAAAGGCTCTGCCAATGATCAGCTCCAGGATGATCAAAGACGGTCTGGAGTTACTTCAAAGTACTGTGACAGTTAGAAGACGTCTGTGTGAAGCTAATCCATTTACAAGAATCCCCACAAAGTCCCTCTGTTAAAAAAAGGCATGCCACCACCCAAATGAATGTTATGGAGGGGCCAGCCCAATGCCCAGACCTTAATCCAATGGAGAACTTGTGGGGTGACATCAAAAATGCTGTTTGTGAAGCAAAACCAAGAAATATTAATTGTGTGATGTTGTTAAAGAATGTTGGAGTGGAATAACAGCTGAAAGGTGCCACAGAGTCCATGCCACACGGATGTGAAGCCGTTATAACAAAGTAAATATTAGTTTAGTCATTCACGGGTTTGCCTACAAACCTAGAAACAAAAAAGTTTGTACAAAATAGTTTTTAATTTGTAAAGTCAACGGCAGACACTGCTGTTTTTAGAACACACCACTTTCAACTAATTGTCCAATTGCAAATATGAATGCTTGGTTTTGCTTATATTTTTTGTTGTATTTTCTGAAAAGTCGTGTTAAAGTCGTGTCTTGTCTCGTTCTCGTAGACCCAATTTTGTGTATTGAGTCTCGTGACACGCCTGGGGTCGCGCCAGTGGTTAGCACGTTGGCCTCACAGTCAGGAGGTTCAGGGTTCCAATTTCTTCCTTGGGCATCTCTGTGCGGAGTTTGCATGTTCTCCCCGTGCATGAGTGCGTGCGTGGGGTTTCTCCGGGTACTCCGGTTTCCTCCCACATTCCAAAAACACGCATGTTAGCTTCATTGGCGACTCTAAATTGCCCAGTGGAGTGTGAATGTTTGTCTGTCTGCCCTGCGATTGGCTGGCGACCAGTCCAGGGTGTACCCCGCCTCTCGCCCAAAGTCAGCTGGGATAGGCTCCAGCATCCCCGCGACCCTAATGAGGATAAGCGGTGTAGTAGATGGATGAATGAGTCTCGTGACACCCCTTATAGATGGATCTTAGTTTCACAAACTGAGCATGCTTTCACCTACACATTTAACATTAATATTTAACACTGTCGTGGAAGGTAGTGCAACATTTTTCACACAATGCAGAACTATTATTTGCCACATTATTTATTATTTCTTCAGCAAAATGCTTTTAAGTGTTATTTGTGCGGTTTAAAAATATATGAAAACAACCATCCCATTTCATTAGTATTAATATAATTAAAAAATACATCTTCATATGTTACAATAAATTCAAGATTATAACACGTTTGACTAAATATGATGAAATGATTAAGATGTGTTTTTATTGCCTGTGTTTGTGTGGACATGGCTTGAAGAAAAGCAACAAAAAAGGCCATATTGTTCCATAGGTTTGGAAGTCCAACCACAAATTGCCTCGATGGAGTCCCACTGGTGGCTGACCTTTGACCTCTGCGAGATGGTACGATATACCTTGCTCCCACAAACGGACGCCGTTACTGACATGTTCTCGTCTTTGTTTACAGTTGAATGCACACTTCAAGGGCAGAACTTGGCATGAGACAATTGGATGCAAAGCTTACAGCACTGGTATCAAAAGTCTGACCCGTTGGCCAAATTGTGGCCCGTAGCTGTTTATTTTCTGTCGTCGTGGGGTACATTTACAAAAACAAAACACTACACATAAACATAAAATAACCGATGATTAAGTTCTTTGTGTGTACTTGCAGGCACCCTTTGTGGTTTTGCTTTCATGCTTAATCCAAAAAAAGCCAACTTTTTCTAACATTTTTTTTTTATTTGCTCTTATTTCTAAATAGATGGACTAATGTGAAGGAATGCAAATATAAAAACATTGATGATTGTAGGAATATTCACTCGATAAATGAGGGTTCCACCTGCATAGAGCAAGGTATTAAAAATTGATTAGCGATATTTACAACACCTGATGTACTTTTGTCAAACTAAAGTCCGTAGTCCTGACGGCTCAAAAGACAAGATTGAGAAATCCTATTTTTGGGATGCTATTTCAACCCCGACCCATAAAACCTGAACCCGTTTTCAGGAAGTAAACAAGGTAGGCTGGTGATTATTATCATGGCAACATTTGTCACTTTTGGAAGGCAAGCTACATTTGAATAGTAAATTGTGCTAACAACAGGTTTGCACAAACACAGTCAACTTTTCTTCTAAGTCAAAACCCACGCTTGTAGGTGGTTTTCTAAGCCAAAGGGCAAGGTTCAGTTCATTTGACACTTTTGTTTTTTTATTTACTGCTGTGACCTTGCCAAGATGGCTGCCCTTACGGTGGGTTATTGTAAAATTGTGGTTGTAGATGACAAAATGTGGGTTTATGAGTTGCCAATCTGCATGTAACATGAAAATAGTTTGTCACTATTAGGCCACCACTTAATTGTCCTAAATCCGTGCCTTTTAATGGTTTGGTTACTGAGAAGAGCACGTTACTCAATGTTGACATTTGCTAAGCGCATGAACAGCATAAAGTTAATGGTTTAATTCTAAATTAAAATCAAACACCGTAGAGTTTTACTGAGTTTATGGACAACTTTTTTGCACTACTCAGACTCAAAAAAGCATAATTTACACTGCTACCTCACCAAGATGGCTGCCCTTACGGTCCCTTATGTTGAGGTTATTTTATGATTACATATGTTTTCCAGTTGTTAAATTGCACGTACCATACAAATGTATCACTTTTTAGTCACTTGTTGCATTTTAGGTAACATCAGACACCACTATATAACCAGTATTTAGTCATTTTCCAAGTAACTGGGCCACATTATTGAGATATTTTCGTCCAAACACGCTAGCATCTATTAACAGTATTAGCATGACCTTTCCAAGATGGCCACCGGGACAGTCCTTTCTTTGAAGAGCGTGGCAGTCGATTGTGATCAAACGTCAGCTAAACTGCATCTCACATTAAAATTAACTTGTTTATCACTGCGTGGCCAGCTTGTTTGTGATGCCTTTTAATGGTTTGTTTATTTAAAAGGACACACTACTCACTGTTATTGGCTTGAGTTGTTAGTTTAGCGCAAAGCTCCAAAATCCTAAACTACTATCAAACATTACTGAGTTATATCGAGTTTCTGGGCTATAAGACAACTTTTTTGCGCTTCTTTGACTCAAACAGGTTAGCATCACATTTTAGTCACTTATTGATTGAACTATGGATGGCTATGGAGCACGACTTTCGGTCGGCCTCGAAGAGGTTCTGGCAAACCGTCCGACACCTCAGAAAGGGTAAGCGGTCCCGGTTCACACCGTTTACAGTGCGGACTGGGTCTTGCTGACCTCGACCATGGATATAGCTGGTCGGTGGAAGGAATACTTCTCAATCCCACTGACATACCTTCCGTAGAGGAAGCAGAGTCTGAGGATACGTGGACAGTTCTAGCACCGTGGTTGAGGTAATTGGGGTAGTCAAATCACTCCCCAGTGGCAAGGCTCCGGGGGTGGACGAGTTCCGCTCGGAATTCCTCAAGGCTCTGGATGTCGGAGGACTGTGTTGGTTGACACGCCTCTACAACATTGCATGGAAGTCGGGAACAGTACCTCTGGCCTGGCAGACAAGGGTGGTGGTCCCCATTTTTAAAAAGGGTGACCGGAGGGTGTGTTCCAACTATAAGCTGAGGGATCACACTCCTCAGCCTCCCTGGGAAAGTCTACTCCAGGGTGCTGGAGAGAAGGGCACGACCGTTAGTCGAACCTCGGTTACTGGAGCTGCAATGTGGTTTTCGTCCCGGTCGCGGAACACTGGACCAGCTCTACACCCTTGCAAGGGTACTCGAGGGTATGTGGGAGTTTGCCCAACCGGTCTACATGTGCTTTGTAGACCTGGAAAAGGCATTCGACCGTGTCCCTCGTGGTGTCCTGTGGGGGGTGCTCCGGGAGTACGGGATTGATGGTCCGCTTCTACGTGCCATTCGGTCCTTGTACAATCGAAGCAGGAGCCTGGTTCGCATTGCCAGCAGTAAGTCGAGCTTGTTTCCGGTGAACGTTGGCCTCCGCCAAGGCTGCCCTTTGTCACCGATTCTGTTCATAATCTTCATGGACAGAATTTCTAGGCGCAGTCAAGGTGTTGAGGGAGTCCAGCTTGGTGACCTTAGGATCTCGTCTCTGCTATTTGCAGACGATGTGGTCCTTATGGCCTCATCAGGCTGTGACCTTCAGCGTTTACTGGAGCGGTTTGCAGCTGAGTGTGAAGCTTCTGGGATGAGACTCAGCACCTCCAAATCCGAGGCCATGGTTCTCAGTCGGAAACGGGTGGACTGTACCCTCCGGGTTGGGAGTGAGGTCTTGCCTCAGGTGGAGGAGTTCAAGTATCTCGGGTTCTTGTTCACGAGTGAGGGAAGGTTGGAGCGTGAGATCGACAGACGGATCGGTGCAGCATCTGCAGTAATGCGGTCGCTGTACCGGACCGTCGTGGTGAAGAGAGAGCTGAGCCGGAAGGCAAAGCTCTCTGTTTACCGATCGATCTACGTTCCCACCCTCACCTATGGTCATGAGTTATGGGTCATGACCGAAAGAATGAGATCGCGGATACAAGCGGCGGAAATGAGTTTCCTTCGTAGGGTGGCTGGACTCACCCTAAGAGATAGGGTGAGGAGCTCGGCCATCCGGGAGGAGCTCAGAGTAGAGCCGCTGCTCCTTCACATCGAGAGGAGCCAGTTGAGGTGGCTCGGGCATCTAGTCCGGATGCCTCCCGGGCGCCTCCCTGGTGAGGTGTGTCGGGCACGCCCAGTCGGGAGAAGGCCCCGGGGAAGATCTAGGACACGCTGGAGGGACTATGTCTCACAGCTGGCCTGGGAACGCCTTGGTGTCCTCCCGATGGAGCTGGAAGAGGTCGTTGGGGACTGGGAAATCTGGACTTCCCTACTGCAGCTGCTGCCCGCGCGACCCGGACCCGGATAAGCGGAGGAAAATGGATGGATGGATGGATGGATGGATGGATGGATGGATGATTGAACTAATGCATGTATTCTAATTGTTGAGAAGAACACAATACTCAGTGTTAACATTAGCTTAAGCTAACAGCAGCTATCTTTCCACATAAACAACATAAAGTTGACGGTTTTCTCCTTAAGTGCTTCTAAATTAATGTCAAACACAACTATTTGGCCAGTGGTTAGTAATTTAATGAGTTATAGGGCCACGTTAAAGCACTAATTTGACTTTTAAAAACTAGCATTTATTTACGAGTGTGCAACCTTGCCGGACTAGCCACTCGTACAGTCATGGTGGCAGTTGATTATGATGTTATGTATGTTTTTGAGTTGCTAAAGTGCATGTTACATGAAAATAGTGTGTTCATCACTGCTTGGTCACTATTTGGTTGTGCTAAATGTTAATGGTTTGGTTATTTAAAAAAACATTACCCAATGTTGACATTAGCTTGAGCTATTAGCTAAGCACAAAGGAAAAATATTAACCTAATATTAAAAAAAACACAGTATTTTATTGAGTTTTTAAGCTACAGGACAACTTTATTGGGCTAATTGGACCTAAAAAGCTACCATTTATTTACGAGTGCGACCTTGCCAAGATGGCCACCATGACAGTCACTTACGTCGACTCAATGTTAACAATAGCTTGGGCTAACCGTTATTATCGTTGCATATATACAGCATAAAGTTAGTGGTTTACTCCAAAAATGTTTCTACTTTCATGTCAAACACCACTATTTAGACAGGTTTTAGTGATTGTATAAGCTACAGAGTCACTTTATTGAGCTAATTTGACACAAACAAGCTAGCATTTGTTTACCAGCACGACCTTCCCAAAATGGCCACCCGTGCAATGAACACGTTGGGTGTAGATTATGGTAAAATTAGCATTTTTGAGCTGCTAAACTGCGTCAAAAATGAAAATAATTAGCTTATCACCACTTGGACACTTATTGTTTGTGATAAATGCAGGCATTTGAATGGTTTTGTTATTTAAAAGAACACTACCTGAGGTTGACTAACTTCAGCCGTTAACTTAGCACATAAACAGCGTGAAGTTAAAATAATAAGATAAAGCTAAATTAATATCAAAACCCACAGTATTTTGTTGGGTTCTTAAGATACAGGAGAACTTTATTGAGCTAATTGGACTTAAAAAGCTACCATTTATTTACGAGTGCGACCTTGTCAAGATGGCCACCATGACAGTCGCTTAGGTTGACACGCGACTCAAGGTTAACAAGAACTTGAGCTAACAGCATATATACAGCATCAGGTTGGTGGTTTACTCCAAAGATGTTTCTACATTCATGTCAAACACCACTATTTAGACAGGTTTTAGTGATTGTATAAGCTACAGAGCCACATTATTGAGCTTTTTGACACAAACAAGCTAGCATTTGTTTACCAGCACGACCTTGCCAAGATGGCGCTCGTGCAATGACTAAAGTTGCTGTAGATTATGGTAAAATTGTCATTCTTGAGCTGCTAAACTGCCTGGAACATGAAAATAATTTGTTTATCACCGCCTGGACACTTATTGTTTGTGATAAGTGCCGCCATTTCAATGGTTATGTTATTTAAAAGAACACTCTACTCAGGTTGGACGTTAGCTTGAGCCACATAAACAGCATAAAGTTGATGTTTTTCTCCCAAATTCCAAATGAACATCAAATATGACTGAGTTTTATTGCGCTTCTGAGTTAGTGGACAACTTTATTACAAGGATTTGACGCAAACAAGGTGCATTTATTTACTCGTGAGACCTTGCCAAGATGGCCACCCTTGGTCTAGGTTTTCGGAGCGGCGGATTGTGATACAAATGTGTTTTGTGTCGCCAAACTGCATGTCACAGAGCACTTTTAAACATGCCTGCGCTTATTTAAACATAGTTGCTGGCAGTATTGAACTGCAGTTGTCAGTGAAACCAATGAAACCCTCGAAGAAAGTTCTCACTTTCTCGCATTGTTTGGCGTTTGGTCAGGAATCGGTGCGCACACAGCACGACGTGAGCCGCTAAAAGCGAAGTTTCAGGCGTCTGCGTCCTCAAAGGCTTGCTTGCGCGTTCAGAGAGCGCCACAGATCGGCGCTAGACGTGTGTGGCCTTTGGATGAAAGCTGGACAGAAATCAAACGGATCATAAAGGCGGCGTGTCGTGCGCTTTTTGCGCCTGTGTGTGTTTCTGTGTCATTAGCCGTCCGCGTCGCCCTGTCTAGGACGGCAAGGGAGAGGAGTGTGCACCTTTGCGCAGCGCAGGCTCGGCGCCGAGAGGCTTCTCGGGTGCACAAAGGCAGCGAAACTTCGCTCGGACACGCGAACACGAGCCAGATCCCGGATCCGATCCCGTTTCGCCCCCCGAAACACCCCGCGACCAGGATTGACAAGGTAAGAGCTTGTTTGTGCGGATTTCTGATGCGACGCCGCTTGGCGGTGGCTCCGCTTCGGGCTTCCCGAGCGTGCTTGTTTTTGTAGAAAATGGCGTCATCGCCCTCTTGTTTCTGCCCGGCCGCGGCGAGCACACTTCCAGGGACTCCGGGCAGCCCTCACACGCCGCGTTTACCCCCGCGGGGGGAGCGCACACCACCGACGGCGTGTTTAAAGCCGAAATGGGCGCTCGCAGCGGCTGCTAGCCGAGACTTTGGTGTGGTGGAAGGACGCGCAAAGATGGAAGGGTCACCCGTCCTGTGCGCCAAGCTGCCGCCTTTTGGAAAAGCTGCGGGCTTTGGCGCACATTAGCACAGCCCTTGCGGTGCTAGGCGAGCCCACACGGCCTGGTGGTGCCTTCATGGCGCTACCGCTGAGGCGACTGGCGTGTAAATGCGCGTTTCCACCCGCTGTGAGCTCGTCTTTACGCCGCACTTCCCTGCCACGCTGCAGTCGCTACGAGGGGGCCTCCGCTCTGGCGTGAAAGGCGCATTTTAACGGCGGTTCGGGCTCGCTAACGCGTTTTTGTGCCCGCGCAAAGGCAGATTTTCAGTACGAGGCGGGGTGATGCTAATCGTGCCGTGCGCGCTGCCTCGGTGCTTCTTTACGCAAAAAACACGACAGTTTGCACACAAGTGGGGAAGTCCGGCCACTGCGCAACCACGGCGGCGCTGCTTTTTGCGCAGCTGCCCCAACCGCCGCCAAGCACCGACCCACCTTTTGTAAATACTTGGGAGTCTTGGGTACAAAAAGGGAGCACAATAGTCTCCGCGCCGGCCCCCTTTATGGCCTGTCAATGCGCTCCTAAGTCCCACTTGGGCTGCCCCCCCACCCCCGACGGATCAGTGCATGCGTCCTGGCGGCCACCAGAACCACACAGTCTTCCCCAAACACATTCATGTCTAGCAAGTTTAAGAAGAGTTATTTATTATCATGCCAGCCTCACGCCTGCCCATCCGGCCTCCCCGAACACGCAAAGACCACCACACGGGATGTGTCATTTGCAAATCACCCGCTGGTGCTTGCGTCACTGCCTCCATGTCCACAGCAGGGTGTGGAGTGGCTATTTTTGCAAATGGAGACCGCGACGTGCAGACGGGAGAGCACACTCCCCCCCGCGGGTGCACCGGCTCTGGAGGCGGCGTCAACGCGGAAGAGCGAGCTCGATAGCCGGCCACGGCCGCCCCACTTCTACGCCCCGAGTCGAACGAGAGCTCCAGCAGCGTGCGGGCTGGCTTGGTAGAGCGCCGTGTCACCCCCCCATCCTCCACCCGTCCAGTCCATTCACGGCGTGGATCCTTTTTGTCTTTCTCCGGAGGACCGGTCAATCCGCGGCGGACGCGCCGGGGTTTGCGCTTGACGAAGGGGGGAGTGAGGCGTGGGGTTGCCTGCTAACTCCATGGCCCACCGTGTGTTGCTTTCTGATAACTTCTCAACCTGGCTTTAGCAGGACACGTTGGCTTTGGAATTTTCAGCGCTCTTATGACGTTTATTGAGCATCAAAGGGCACGGCCTCCACTACACAGGTACCTGCTGTGATCCGCGCACCCATCTTTTGCTCCACAAAACATTGCAGGCTAGGAAGCTAACATAACTTAGTGTTCTTCCGCACAACATCTACTCTTGGTGCGTGTATGGAGTTTATAGTGCGAGACATTACCCCTTGTATCAGATGCTTCTCCTGGAGAACTGCATGTGTGAGTGTCTGCCACTTTTGAAGTATTCTAAGTGTCGCTTGGTTCAGCGCTCCCATCTTACATCTAGGCTGCTTAAAGCGGTGGGAAAAGTCCCGTTTTTCAAGTAAATTCTCTGTGTACCAAGCGGTGTGCCAACGATAGTTTTTAACGACTGTAGCGTAATGTTATGTTTGGTCAGTGGAGAAGTGTCCGTGGCGACTTTCAACAACCACTGCAGTCTTGCATCACGTTTATTTTTGGTTTTAAAGGTTGAATTTTGGCCGCAATACTGAGAATCAGTTGGATTTTTGAAACAAAATGACTCCATCACTGTTGTTGTTGGAATGACTTAAAACTACACCAACAGATTCATTTGTGTTCCACTTTTGGCTTTTCCCCGGCAGAGGTCGCCACGGCGAGTCAGTCGCATGAATGGTTTTTGGCTTAGTTTTTCCACCGTATGCTCTGATGCAATCTGCAGAAACATGTACCACCAGACCAGGATTAGACCAAACATGGGGCGAGAACTACATAGAATATTTTGGTTTCCTTTTAACATGAAAGCGGTAGCCGGCAACAAGGTTTGCGATGCAATTTTTAAATTACCGTAAGTCTTGAACTGTGGAGAATGATTCCAGTGGTTTCTGAAGTGAGACTGCGCTTTGCAGTGATATATGGGTCATTACGGTAACCATAGGGACTACGCCACAGCAGCTTCAGGAGGACGAGGCTTTGATAGAAAGCCGAGTGAGTGGACAGAGCAGCTCCAGCCTGGGTGACGGAAAGGATCAGAGAAAGTCATTTTTATTTTTTAGAAAATGTTTGTGTTTTTGTGTGATGTTTGTTGCCTTTTTGCTGATTTTTTTGTTTTGGTTGACTACAGCATGTTGTAAATCCTGTACCCTTTATTCATGTACATTCTGTCTTATTTCATAATAAAACATAATCATCATCGTTTTTTTAGGTGATCTGTTATTACAGTGTTTTAGCATGCAGCAATGCAAAGCTACGTCCTGATATTTTAAAGTGCTCCTGGGAAAAAAGGGACCCAAGCACATACAGCAGATTGTATAGCACTCATCCAGCTAACATAAGACAAAGCATTCCAGGTGGACTGATACAATTATACAGTAGTGTTAAAATAGTAGCAGTCCAGATAAATCACTGTTATTAGTATTTTTTTATTGCTACATGGCTAAGAAGTTACCAATAGGTGCAGTAGATGCTCAGAAAAAAAGCATGCTCTTGAGGCTGCGCAAGGGGGTGTTAAAAACTCAAAACTATTTTGTACAAATGTTTTTGTTTCTAGGATTTGGCAATCCTGTGAATCTAAACTAAACTAATACACTGCTCAAAAAAGTTAGAGGAAGACTTTGAAAACACATCAGATCTAAACGGCGGGAAATGATCTTGAATATCTTTCCTGATAATAAGTAGGTGATGTATTAGTAACAAAATGATGAAACATAATTGGATAGAAATGAAAATGATCACCCTATAGTGGGGGTAATCAAAGACACCCCAAAAATGTAAGTGAAAAAATGGTGCAGCAGACTGGTCCATTTTGCCAAAATGTCCTTGTAGCAACTCCAAATGATTGTCAGTAGTTTGTGTGGCCCCCACGTGCTTGTATGCATGCCTGACAACGTCGGGGCATTCCCCTAATGAGACCACGGTTGGTGTCCTGGGTAATCTCCTCCCAGATCTGGACCAAGGCATCACTGAGCTCCTGGACAGTCCGAGGAGCAACCTGGTGGCGCCAGATGGACCTAAACATAATGTCCCAGAGGTGTTCTATTGCGTTTAGGTCAGGTGAACGTGGGGACCAGTCAATGGTATCAATTCCTTCATCCTCCAGGAACTGCCTGCATACTCTAGCCACATGAGGTCGGGCATTGCCGTGGACCAGGAGGAACTCAGGTCCCACTGCACCAGGGTAGGTTCTGACAATGGGCCCAAGGATTTCATCTCAATACCTAATAGCAGTTAGGGTGCCATTATCTAACCTGTAGAGGTCTGTGTGTCCTTCCAGGGATATGCCTCCCCAGAACATCATTAACCCACCACCAAAACCGGTCATGCTGAATAACTTTGCAGGCAGCAAAACGTTCGCCACGGCATCTCCAGACCCTTTCAGGTCTGTCGCAGTGAGCGCAGGGCCCACTGCAGGATATCGGGCCCTCAAGCCACCCTCGTGGAGCCTGTTTCTGATTGTTTGGTCAGAAACATTCACACCAGTGGCCTGCTGGAGGTCATTTTGTAGGGCTCTGACAGTGCTCATCCTGTTCCTCCTTGCACTAAGGAGCAGATACCGATACCTTCTACGGCCCTGTCCAGCTCTCCTGGAGAAACTACCTGTCTCCTGGAATCTCCTCGATTCTCTTGAGACTGTGCTGGGAGACACAGCAAACCTTCTTGCAACAGTATGTATTGATGTGCCATCCTGGAGGTGTTGGACTACTTGCACACACTCTGTAGCGTCCAGGTATCGCACCAAGCTTTTAACAGAGATGTTGATCCAAGCCAAATGAAAAACTACAGCAGTAGAAAGTCAGTGAGTAAAAAATCAGCCAATGAAGATGAGTCAGTGGCCCCAACCTGGAAAACCATTCCTGTTTTGGGGTCGGTCTCATTGTTGCCCCTCTGATTAACTGATTAACAACCCCTTCTGCTACTTAACTGACCAGATCAATATCCCAGAAGTTTGACTGATAGGTTACTAGACTCTAATTAAAAAGTGTTCCTCTTTAATATCCTTTTTTTGAGCTGTTTTTTTTAGTTTTTTTATAACCGCTTCACATCTTTGTGGCATGGAGTCAACCAACTTGTGCCACCTTTTAGCTGTTATTTCACTTAATGAATTGTGGAATGTTGTTAAAGATTCTTAACATTTATTGTTTTGCTTGCTTTAGAACCAAGATTTTGTTTACTAGTCTTGTTGAAACAGCCATTTCAAGGGCATGTCCTCTTCTGTATAAACCAACATGACTTTTTCGAGTATTTTGACATTTGCAAACTGATCCATGATCCCTGCTATGGGATAAATAGGCCCAACACCATAGTAGGACAAAAATGCCCATATCATGATGCTTCACTGTGTACTGTGCCTTGAATTCTGAGTTTTGGGGCTCGTCTCACTGTCTGTAGTGCGCAGAACAAAAAAAAACAAAACATTTTTACTCTCATCAGTCCCCAACATGTTCCTCCATTTCTCTTTTGGCTAGTTGATGTGTTCTTAGGCAAATTGCAACTTCTTCTGCACATGTCTTTCTTTTAACAGAGGGACTTTGGGGGATTCCTGTAAATAGATTAGCTTCTTACAGACTTAATTGTGACAGTACTTACAGGTAACTCCAGACGGTCTTTGATCATCCTGGAGCTGATTAGTGTCTGAGCCTTTGCCATTCTGATTATTATTCGATCCATTAAGATCGTTGTCTTCCGTTATCTTCCGGTTTCTGCCACGTGTCTCTGGTTTTGCTCTCCATTTTAAGGCAATGGAGATCATTTTATGTGAACAGTCAAACATGAATCCATTTTCCTCAGGCTTTCAAAGAGAAATGCAAGTTGAACAAATGTTGGTTTCATCCCTTATTAGGGGCCACCCGAGTCACCTGTTTTTTTTTAACAAAATTGATCACTGATTGGTTTGGTTTAATTTGTTTGGAACATGCATACATTGTACAAAGAACTATTCATGTTACATTCCTCACTTCTACATGTCCGAGTAGGAAGAAGCAGAAGAAGCAGAGCTTATTTCATCCTACCCCCTTCTCACATGATAATAACTAATACATACATGCCTACATACTCATACATACTGTGTATATACATGCATACACACATACATTCATATGTATACATACATAGATACATATATATATATATATATATTACATGCATATATCATATTTTTCTTAAAGTTTTTTTCCCTTTTTTTCCTTCTCTTTCCTCCCCTCTTCCTCTGTTGATTTCCGGATCACATCTTGCTGTCTTGGTGTTGTACTGTGAGTGTCAATAAATGTAAATACATGAATTCCAGATATTAATGCTTTGTTGAATGTGCTCGTTCAACGTTAATATCAATGTTTGTATTATTGAATGTAAATCTTACTGTTGTTCTGCGTTGTATCTTCCTTTGTCCGTGTTGTCAGGATTATATGATGTTTAGTATGTATCCAGATGGTTGATATCTTTGACAACCAGCACTCCTGCTTCTCCTGGACACTGTAAACATGAATTAACTTGAGGTTGTGCACATTGGCACTCAATAACGCGATCAAACCTTACCTTTATGCATTCCCACAGAGTATCAACATTTGGGACCGAATGTAAGGTGAAAGACGACTAATAGACTATAATAGTCTATCTTTGGAGCTTGGGAGAAATTTAGCATGCAAATATGCTGGATTGAAAAACATTCAAACAAAGTGGGACTGGTTGCCACTCACCAGAACACAAGGAAACAAAACAAAAATGTGCGTACTTCCGCAGTAAGAGTTAAGTTGTCTTTGTTTATTTAAACCACACATACACACATAATAAAGATGCTGTCAATTTTGGAGTGTAGAAAGTTTTGCAGTCAAACACAAAAAATAGAAAAAATTAACAAACGTCACAGCAAAACCCACAGACATTGTACAACAAACATAAAAATAAAAGTACTGTCATCTAGTGACATCAAAGAAGTGTAATTTTGAGGAGGACTAGCGACATGTTTGAGTGGAGATACATCCAAGTGCTGCTCAATAAATTGGAATATCATGAAAAACTTGATGTGTTTCAGTAATTCTATTCGAATAGTGAAACTCGTGTATAGATGCATTGCACAAAGGCTGATCATTTCCAAGTGTTTTTTATTTTGACTTTGATCATTATAACTGACAGCTAATGAAAACCGAATCGCAGTAAATTGAAAATTGTGAAAAGGTTCAATATTGAAGACACCTAGTGTCCTATTGTAATCTGCTAATTCACTCAAAACACCAGCACATCCCTTTTAAATGATCTCTAAGTCTATTCCTGTAGGCTACACAATTATGAGGAGGACTGCTGACTTGACAGTTGCCCAAAAGACCCCCAGTGACACCTTGCACAAGGAGGGCAAGACCCAAAAGGTCATGGCTAAAGAAGCTGGCTGTTCACAGAGCTCTGTGTCCAAGCATATTAACACAAAGTTGCAAGGAAGGAAATTAGTGGTAAAAAAGTCTACAAGCAATGGGGTTAAACACAAGCTGTTCAAATATAAATGTGGGGGAGATTCACAAAGAGTGAACTGCAGCTGGAGTTGGAGCTTGAAGAGCCACCACGCACAGACATATGCAAGACATGGCTTTCAGCTGTCACATTCCTTGTGTCAAGCCACTCTTCATCAAATGACAGCGTTACAACCGTCTCACCTGCTGAGTAGTCCAAAGTTATGTTCTCTTGATGAAAGTACAGTTTGGATTACCTTTGGATATCAAGGTCCTAGAGTCTAGAGGAAGAGAGGAGAGCTACAGATTCCACATTGCTTGAGTTCCCAGGTAAAGTTTCCACAGTCAGCGATGGTTTGTGGTGCCATGTCATCTGCTGCTCTCTTTTCTGGGGCCAAGGTCAGTGCAGCCGTCTACCGAGAAGTTTTATAGCACTTCATGCTTCCTGCTGCTGACCAACTTAATGGAGATGCAGATTTCATTTTATAACAGGACTCGACACCAGCACAGAGTGCCATAACTACCAGAACCTGGTATCCCTCTTCTTAATTGGCCAGCAAACTCATCTGCACTCAAACCCTTAGGGAATCTATGAGATATTGTCAAGAAGAAAATGGGATACTCCAGACCCAACTTTGCAAAAGAACTGAAGGCCACCATCGTAGCAACCTGGGTTCTTATAACATCTAAGGAGTGCAAGACTAATGGACTCCATGCCACGCCGTATCGCTGCACTAACGCTGCCCCAATTAAGTACTGAGTGTTGTACATGTTCATACAGTACTTTTCATGATCATACTTTTTCAGTTGGCCATTCCATTCCAGTTTCTTCTGCTTATCCGGGTCGCGGGGGCAGCAGTTTCAGTAGGGAAGTCCAGACTTCCCGGTCCCCGGCGACCTCTTCCAGCTCCACCGGGAGGACACCAAGGCGTTCCCAGGCCAGCTGTGAGACATAGTCCCTCCAGCCCGTCCTAGGTCTTCCCCGGGGCCTTCTCCCGACTGGGCATGCCCGAAACACCTCACCAGGGAGGCGCCCGGGAGGCATCCGGACTAGATGCCCGAGCCACCTCAACTGGACCCTCTCGATGTGAAGGAGCAGCGGCTCTACTCTGAGCTCCTCCCGGATGGCCGAGCTCCTCACCCTATCTGTTAGGGTGAGTCCAGCCACCCTACGGAGGAAACTCATTTCGCCGCTTGTATCCGCAATCTCGTTCTTTCGGTCATGACCCATAACTCATGACCATAGGTGAGGGTGGGAACGTAGACAGAGAGCTTTGCCTTCCGGCTCAGCTCTCTTTTTACCAATGGTCCAGCGACCGCATTACTGCAGACGCTGCTCCGATTTTTCTGTCGATATCACGCTCCAACCTTCCCTCACTCGTGAACAAGACCCGGAGATACTTGAACTCCTCCACCTGAGGCAAGACCTCACTCCCAACCCGGAGGGTGCAGTCCACCCGTTTCCGACTGAGAACCATGGCCTCGAATTTGGAGGTGCTGAGTCTCATCCCAGAAGCTTCACACTCAGCTGCAAACCGCTCCAGTAAACGCTGAAGGTCACAGCCTGATGAGGCCATAAGGACCACATCGTCTGCAAATAGCAGAGACGAAATCCTAAGGTCACCAAGCTGGACTCCATCAACACCTTGACTGCACCTAGAAATTCTGTCCATGAAGATTAAGAACAGAATCGGTGACAAAGGGCAGCCTTAGCGGAGGCCAACGTTCACTGGAAACAACACATTGCAGCTCCAGTAACCGAGGTTCCACTAACGGTCGTACCCTTCTCTCCAGCACCCTGGAGTAGGAGTGTGATCCCCCTATAGTTGGAACACACCCTCCGGTCACCCTTTTTAAAAATGGGGACCACCACCGCGGTCTGCCAGTCCAGAGGTACTGTTCCCGACTTCCATGCAATGTTGTAGAGGCGTGTCAACCAACACAGTCCCCCGACATCCAAAGCCTTGAGGAATTCCGGGCGGAACTCGTCTACCCCCGGAACCTTGCCACTGGAGAGTGATTTAACTACCCCAATTACCTCAGCCACGGTGATAGAACTGTCCACGTACGTATACTCAGACTCTGTTTCCTCTACGGAAGGCATGTCAGTGGGATTGAGAAGGGTCTCAAAGTATTCCTTCCACCGACCAACTATATCCACAGTTGAGGTCAGCAATCCCCCGTCCGAACTGTAAACAGTGTGAACTGGGGGCTCCTTCCCCTTTCTGAGGTGTCGGACGGTTTGCCAGAACCTCTTCGCGGCCGACCGAAAGTCGTGCTCCATAGCCTCACCGAACTCCTCCCACACCCGAGTTTTTGCCTCGACCACCACCAAAGCCGCGTGCCACTTGGCCTGCCGGTACCTGTCAGCTGCTTTGGGAGTCCCGCAAGCCATCCGCTTGATAGGACTCCTTTCTCATCTTGACAGCAGCCCTAACCCACGGTGTCCACCATCGGGTTCGGGGCTTGCCACCACGACTGGCACCGACAACCTTGCGGCCGCAACTTTGACTGGCTGCCTCAGCAACGGAGGCACGAAATACGGCTCATTCGGACTCAATATCCCGGTCCTCCCTCGAGATGCAAGGGAAGCTCTGCTGGAGATGAGAGTTGAAGACTCGACGTGGCCAGAACTTGTGGACGCAGGTCTGATGATACGACCACAAAGTTGATCATAGACCTGCGACCTAGGGTGTCCTGGTGCCAAGTGCACTTATGGACATCCTTGTGTTCGAACATGGTGTTTGTTATGGACAAACTGTGTGTGCACAGAAGTCCAGCAATAACACACCACACGGGTTCAGGTCAGGGAGGCCGTTCCTCCCAACCACGCCCCTCCAAGTCACACTGTCATTGCCCACATGGGTGTTGAAGTTTCCCAGTAGAACTATGGAGTCACCAGCTGGGGTGCTCTCCAGAACCCCTCTGATAGACTCCAAGAAGGCTGGGTACTCTGAACTGCCGTTCGGCGCATAGGTACAAACCACAGTCAGGACTCTTTCCCCAGCCCTAAGGCGTTGGGAAATAACCCTCTCGTTCACCGGGGAGGACTCCAGCACAGAGGCACCAAGCCGGGGGGCTAATAACAAGCCCACATCAGCCTGCCGCCTCTCCCCTGCAGCAACTCCAGAGAGGAACAAGGTCCAGCCCCTCTCAAGGAATTTGGTTCCAGAGCCCAAACTGTGGGTTGAGGTGAGTCCGACTATATCTAGTCGGAATGTCTCCGCCTCTTCCACAAGCTCGGGCCCATTCCCCACCAGAGAAGTGACATTCCATGTCCTAAGAACCAGATTTGGCCACCAAAGACCAGGTCGCCCGGACACCCGCCCTCGACCACTGCCCAAATCACAATGCACCGGACCCTTATGCTTGCCCCTGCAGATGGTGGGTCAGCGGGGGTGGAGTTCCTGTGTGGCTTCTTCGGGCTAGGCCCGGCCAGGCCCCACGGGTGAAGGCCTGGCCACCAGGCGCTCGCCTGCGAGCTCCTCCCCCAGGCCTGGCTCCAGGGTGAGGCCCCGGTATCCCACGTCCGGGCGAGGTGTGGTCACTCCTCTTGTTTTTCTTCATAGGGGTCTTCTGAATCACTCTTAGTCTGGGCCGTCACCTAGAACCTGTTTGCCTTGGGAGACCCTACCAGGGGCATAAAGCCCCCGACAACATAGCTCCTAGGATCACTCGGGCACTCAAACCCCTCCACCACGATAAGGTGGTGATTCACGGAGGGGCCAGTTGGCCATCATATATATTTTTTTAATTACAGAGATATTGAATTTGGTATTTTCATTAGTTTTCGGTGATGATAATCAAAATCAACATTACGGATTCAAACCACTAAAATCATGCGTCTTACCGTTTTTACTATATCAAAGATAGTGGTGGTCCAGCGCGGGCACTCCGCAGAAATCGTACATACAAATCTTTCCTGTGTTATTACATAAAGTTTGCCCACTAATGGATTAAGACTAGGGATGTAACGATTCATTCACTACATCGATGTATCGATTTATATTCCTATGATTCAACTACATTGTTCTGTGTTAACCAGCATGCCATTCCAGACAACATATATCAATCTAACGATCGTTTGAAAGGTAATCAATCGATTTAATGGATACTAGGAAATAAAACATTGGATTTAAGCACGGCAGGTTTTATATGGATATGTGTTTTTTTAGCTATTTTAATGATAAAGACATTAAATGTTACCCTTGTAACAGTTTGATTTGTCCGTTTGGGGCGCACAGATGACGTCATGTGACGCAGAGGGTGCGCACTCTGTTAGAATAAAACATGTGGATGTCCTAAAATATGCAATTTTTCATAGGATGTGGGATGTATTTCCATTGGTATAAATTTTATTACCTAGATTACTACTACTTTTTCAATTTACTATGGGAAGTTAAATCCAACTTTAAACCTTTGAAACTCATGGATGGGAGCGTCAGAACAAGATAAAAAGTACGTGGTGAGCGTTAATTTTGTGCATGTTTGTGTTCTGGTTGAATGGCGGGTTTGTCGTTTGGGACCCACTGTTGCAATTTTTTTTGCAATGATAAGCGTGTTGATCAAACACCACCTTGTAGCTTTAATAGTGTCTGTGCATAAGTTACAGTATGTAGAATAATCATTTACTTTAATAACCATCTGCACAAGACATTTCATTGTAATATATATATAATAAGGTATCAAATTAAAGTTACTCATGTTTTATCAGACAGAATGAATCATTCAACCTGTTAATTGTTAATTGAACCTGAAATGTTGGTTACACTTTATTCAAATATAAGGTGAATGCATTTGCCATGAATTGTTTACCTTTTTGTTTATATCCATAATTAATGTGTACCTAATTATCTTACAAAAAGCAAAGGGGATTTAGGAAACTTCACCTGTACTGTCCAGTATTTATTTCACCGTCAGACTGCCTGAATTTTCTGCTAAAAAGTTACTGAATCGATAAAAAGTTTGGATCTTATCGTTCTGAATAAACCAATGTTGTTCTTGAATCGAATTGGCAACCACGAATCGTGATACAAATTGAATCATTGGGCCGCACGGTGGGTGAGTGGTTAGCATGTCGGCCACACAGTCAGGAGATCTGGGTTCAAATCTCCGTTGGGCATCTCTGTGTGGAGTTTGCATGTTCTCCCCGTGCGTGTGTGGGTTTTCTCCGGGTACTCCGCTTTCCTCCCACATTCCAAAAACATGCATGTTAGGTTAATTGGCGACTCTAAATTGTTCATTGGTATGAATGTGAGTGTGAATGCTTGTTTGTCTGCCCTGTGATTGGCTGGCGACCTGTCCAGGGTGTACCCCGCCTCTCGCCCGAAGTCAGCTGGGTTAGGCTCCATCTTTTTCTGTAATGTCTTTGTCTTTTCCATTTGTTTTTCCCTGGCAGGAAAAGCTTTGACAATACAGCAAAGGTTGTTGGCAGGTCCTTCTGCCAGGGTGACTAGTTCTATCCAGCCTGTTAGCTGCTTTTATTTTGTTAATTGATGATTTTCTGGTGTTTTTTCCAACAAAACTAGGTCAAAGCGATGTTAAATGTTCAGTTTATTATTTGTATTTTTGCAACATTTGTAACATTTTCTGGTTTTCTAATGGTATTTTATTTTCTATGGGAATATTTGCTTTGATTAGTCTGTTTTGCTTTGAGATGGACCTTCTGGAGTAGATTACTGACGTTAACCAAGGCGCCACTGTACCGGGTTCTACGTTGTGCATTATCATTCAGCTGAAAAAGTATCTCCCCATGACTGTTGGGCCACATGGTCCATCCCGTATTCTGTCATACACTGGGCCTTCCTCCTTCCTGGGATTTTGTAAAATGATTGGTGTGTGTGTCTGCCTGCCAGCAGGCTGCATCACATCCGCGTGTGCCCACTAGAGTCAGGTCCCGTCTGTATGCTTCAACAGCTTCTACCAGACTCCATAGCATTAGTACACATGCAAACATGTGTGTGTTGCCCGCTGGTATGAACACACACCCTGTGGATTATGACCGAGGATGCAGCTTAGACATACTTTTTGCTCATGAATTATGTAACTTGCCAGGCTGGAGGTGGATTTGCGAGACGTGAGAAGCGATGGATGCTCGGCAGCGACTCTGTAAAACGTCCATTTGCTCACAGCCATGACGTTGATGTTTTGACAGTTCCTTAAGAAGGAGCTCAAGGTAACGGACATCAACTGCCAGCGGCAACCTCATCAGCAAAACTTGATATTAACCTCCTCCAAGCACCCAAAGCAAAAAATTTTGGTTGTATGTTGCTGTGGTTTTTTTTAGCATGGTTGTGCAAAAAAAACAACAAAAAACTGATTGCCACTAAACTTTTTAAAATGTGGTGTATATGTTGGCTTGTCCCTCAGTGTGTGACTTTACTTGCCTTTTTGGAAACATGTTTAGATCACTTAACTTTTGAATTCGGGTGGAAGGAAAAACATGGGAACCCTTCAGGTGTTGACTTTGTCTCCCTCTGTTGGGCTGTCATGGGAACTACAAGTAGAAATATGGATGTTCCTATGCTTTAAATCCCATTTCCTGTTCCTGTATTTTTTATTATGAATATTTACACACACACTACTCTAAGATGCACAATACTAACATGTATTGATAAGTACAAATATTTTACTGGTACTGTAAATGTAACTACAATTTGTAATACTGAAGATGGTTGACATTCTAAGTTGTTTTTAAACCTAGCAACAAAACATTAAAAAAAGAGACAGTCTGGAGTTACCTGTAAGTACTGTGACAGAAGACTTCGTGAGAAGCTAATCTATTTACACGCATCCCCCGCAAAGGCCCTCTGTTTAAAAAATGTTTATAAAAAAAGGCATGTGCAGCAGAGGTTACAATTTGCCAAAGAACACATCAACTGGTTTAAAGAGAAATGACGGAACATTTTGTAGACTGATGAGTGTAAAATTGTTCTTTTTGGGTCCAAGTGTGTGAGACGACTCCCAAACTCTGAATTCAAGCCACAGTACACAGTGAAGCATCATGATATGGGCATGCTTCTTCTACTATGGTGTTGGGCCAATTTTTCCCATAGCAAGAATCATGGATCAGTTTGCATACGTCAAATAATAATAATAATTAATTACACTTGTTATACGCTTTATCAAAGCCTCTCAAAGCGCTTACACCGAGGTCATCATTATTCATTCACACCGCACTTGGTGATGGTAAGCCACTCTGTAGCCACAGCTGCCCTGGGGCAAATGACGGAAAGTGAGGCTGCCAGTGTGCGCCATCAAACCCTCCGACACTCACACACAAACACACCATTTCATACTAGGCATTGTGGGTGAAGTGCCTTGCCTCAGGGCACAAGGAAAGTTTTATTTCTTCCCACTGTGGCACTTGGGGTTCCTCTGAGGTCTCCCTTCCAAGTACTGACCAGGCCCTACCCTGCCTAGCTTCTGAGATCTTACGGAACAGGCTTTGACAGGCAGGTTTGGCCACAAACCTACAAAATACTTGAAGAGGTCATGTTGTCTTATGCTGAAGAGAACGTGCCCTTGAAATGGCTGTTTCAACAAGACAATGACCCCAAACACACTAGTAAACCAGCAAAATCTTGGTTCTAAACCAAGAAAATGAATGTTATGGAGTGGCCAGCCCAATCTCCGGACCCTAATCCAATGGAGAACTTGTGGGGTGACATTAAAAATGCTGTTTCGGCAGCAAAACCAAGAAATATTAATTGTGTGTTGTTAAAGAATGTTGGAGTGGAATAACAGCTGAAAGGTGCCACAGAGTCCATGCCACATGGATGTGAAGCAGCTATAAAAAAGTAAATATTAGTTTAGTCATTCACAGGTTTGCAAAATCCTAGAAACAAAAAGTTTGTACAAAATAGTTTTGCGTTTGTAAAGTCAACGGCAGACACTGCTGTTTTTTGGAACACACCCCTTTCATCTAATTGGCCAATTGCACAGCCTTAAGAGCTTGCCTATCATGAATGCTGGGTCTCGTTTGTTTTCAGAGATTCTAGTGCAATTACTGCTAACTTGTGCGCTATGTAGCAATACAAATGTACTAATACCACACATTGCACTGTTATTTTGACATCTTTATAAATACAGTTTATCCATCATGTTTATTGATCAGAAATTGGTTATGTCTGTGTGCATCACTGACTGCAAAGGATTTTCATTCAAGTATTGAAACACTGATGAACTATGGACACGTTCATTGCCATGCTCTACCTGCACCTGATCACTGATAGAGGGCACCATTAAATTACTTTTTTGCTAAAGTTGAAGCCAACATTAAATTATTGTCTCTAGGGACGCTCGATGCTGCTGATACCGATGGTGATTGTCTCTGAGTGAAATCGGCCGATACCGATCACATGGATTAACTATGCAGTTTTAAAAACACTATCCGTGTTATAAGGGGGGACGGGTCCAAGGTCCTTTAGGTAGAAATCGTTACCATCATGTGTAATAAAAACATTTTTGCAATGCTGATTCATGTGTTTTGTACTGATTGTAGTGTTGTTGCATGTTTACAGGTGAGGGTGCTGGCAGCTGGTTGGCACCATGGTGAAGGCCCAGAAGTCATATGGGAGGAAGAGCGCTCACTCTGTCCGCCGAGAGGTACGACGAGGAAACATAAGCCCGGGAAGCAATTGGACAAATGATGGTATCATGTCAGAACGCCCCACAATCATCTCTCGCGTTTAAGCCGCAGTCGTGTTTGTGCGTGTTGTCTTTTTGCGGTAATTTGATGATGGTTCAGTCGAAAGAGTCCAGGTGGCCCAATTTGCGCTGTGGCTGACGTTCAGTGAGGCGCCTGAATGCCGGACTCATTTATCCCCGTTTCAAGGGCGGTGGGGGCGCTCTCGGTGAGAGAGAGACAGACGAGGGGCTGCGAGAAGACGATGAGGATAAATTGGTGCGTGCAAGTGGAGGAAAGATCAGGGGCGTGCACGAGTTCACATGCACTCCCAAGTCACTAATCTACTAGTTTAATTAGCCCAGGGATGCTCAAGATTCATCATCATTTGTGGAACAACACAGCCGAGGGATTAATGATTAGTGATGTTACTGACATGCACACACGTGTCATCCGTGCTCACACGTCTGTTTCTGCCCCACATCCATAAGCCAGCGGAGGAGGAAGGTCCGCTCCGTTTAAGCAACCAACGCTCCCCGCAGTCCAACTCTTCTGATCGCCTCGGCGCTGCCGCTCCATCCGAGGCGGCGAAAAAAAACCCGAAAGAAACTCTGATGGATGTCCAGGCATCCAAGGGTGACTCTACTCCTCAGTCCAAGCCTCTGTGGAGGCCCATCCCTCCCCTGCTGCCAGAATCCAACAGGGGGGAGGTACCTGAGATGCGGGAGCAGGGCTGCCAGACTGAGGATTTGCCGCACCAGAGCGGTGCTGCCACGCATAGCACAGGTGGTTGTGTGACGTGCACGCGTACTGTATATTAACGCTGAAACTCCATAGTCTTTTTAACGTCCTTCCCTTTTCCTCCTGTAAGGTCACTGTGTGGAGCCCGGAGATGCCCCCCTGCTGCAGCAGCCCCTGCACACGTCCAAGTCTGGAATCCACCAGATCATTGAATGCTTTCGCTCAGGTTTGTGACACATACAGGAGTGTTGAAAATATCAGCAGTCTAATGTCACTAACCCGATGAATCACTGTTATGAGTATATTTACTAATACACACAGTATAAGGCTGTGCAATTGGGCAATTAGGTGAAAGGGGGGGGTGTTATAATAGCAGGGTCTGCAAATGGAATTTTTTTTGTTTCTAGCATTTGGCAATCCTGTAAATGACTAAACTAATATTTAGTTTTTTATAAGTGCTTCACATCTGTGAAGCTTCCACTCCAACATTCTTTAACAACCTCCCACAATTAATATTTCTTGGTTTTGCTGCCGAAACTGCATTTTTGATCTCACCCCACAAGTTCTCCATTGGATTAGGGTCCAGGGATTGGGCTGGCCACTCCATAACATGAATTTTGTTGGTTTGGAACCAAGATTTTGCTGGTTTACTTGTGTGTTTGTCTTTGCCCCCCATTTCAATGGTGTGTCCTCTTCACCAGAAGGCAACATGACTTTTTCAAGTATTGTGACATATGCAAACTGGTCCATGATCCCTGCTATGTGATAAATAGGCCCAATACAATGCCCATATCATGATTTGTCTCACAAACTGTCTGCGGCCCTTGGACCCAAAAAGAACAATTTTACTCTCATCAGTGCACAAAATGTTCCTCCGTTTCTCTTTAGGCCAGTTGATGTGTTCTTTCGCAAATTGTAACCTCCTATGCACATGCCTTTTTTTAAACAGAGGGAATTTGCGTAGGATTCTTGTAAATAGATTAGCTTCACACAGACGCCTTCTAACTGTCACAGTACTTACAGGTAACTCTGGGCTGTGTTTGATTATCCTGGAGCTGATCATCGGCAGAGCCTTTGCCATTCTGGTTATTCTTTGAACCATGTTGATAGTCGTCTTCCGTTTTCTGCCACGTGTCTCTGGTTTTGCTCTCTATTTAAAGCATTGGAAATCTTATGAGCGGAGCAGCCAAAAATGTTTGCACCTCTTCATAAAATGTCCCCTCTCCATTCCACTTTATAATCAAGGTACCCTGTTCTTCTGAACAATGTCTTGATTGACCCAGTTTCCTCAGGCTTTCAAAGAGAAATGCATGTTCACCAAGTCCTGGTTTCTTCCTCAAATAGAGGCAATTTCACAAGGATTTTCACAAATTTGATCATTGATCACCAATTGAATGCCACACATTTCTTTTTTTAACACACAATGTTAACAATAACCATACTCAAGTCACATTATGGTGGAACTTTGTTGGAAAGTCATATGAACTGCTTAAAGCCAATGTAACAATTTATTTAATGTGTCAAATACAATCAATGCATTAAAATGTTTTTAAAGTCACAATTTAGTCAGCGCACAGAAATGAAATCCACATCCTCACTGTTTGTTCCTAAACCTGTTTGGTCGTTAATGAATGCATTCACTGAGGCGGATTCTGTGGGAAAATAACCTTTCTTGCTCGAAGATGACATAATAATAATCAAGTTAGTTGAATATTTTGAATGGTGACACGCATTTTACTCAAAACATTCACTGAAAAAACCTTTCTCCAAGTCACCGGACTAAAGTCCGAGTCATATCATATCAGTAGCATTTAGTTGCAATATTAAGGAAAAATACATTATTTGTAATATATACATGGGAAAAATGTAGAAGAAGAAAGTAAAAATAGAAGAAAAAAAAAAACATTCAAAAAGTGACAGAATCTCTAATTTTGCAAGAATTAAGTCAGAATATTAAAAGAAAAAGTCCTCAAAGTACTCTGAGAACAAAGAGAATGAAGTTATGAGAATGAACTTTTGATTTTAGGAGCAAAATTCATATCATTTTAGTAGCATAGGCTTGAAATATTACAGGAAAAATATGTTACCTTTTTAACTTGTAATATGAGAAAGAGACAAAACAAAATAGTTGTTATTCCTAGAAATAAGGTTGGGGAAAAAGTTAATATATTATGGGAAGAAGGTCATAATATGGCCGCACGGTGGATGAGTGGGTAGCATGTTGGCCTCACAGTCTGGGTTCACAGTCCGGATCTGGGTTTGAATGTCCGCTGGGCATATCTGCGTGGAGTTTGCATGTTCTCCCTGTGCACGGGTTTTCTCCGCTTTCCTCCCACATTCCAAAAACATGCATGTCAGGTTAATTGGCGACTCTAAATTGTCCATAGGTTTGAATGTGAGTGTGAATGCTTGTATGTCTGCCCTGCTATTGATGGCGACCAGCACACCCGCGACCCTAATGAGGATAAGCGGCATAGAACATGGATGGGTAAAGTCATAACATTTCAAATATTTCCAAAAGCAAATTTACAAAGATTATTTAAGAAGGTCGAAATAATAATAGGCTTTTCCACCTACATCACAAAGCTGAGATGCATTCTTGTTCTTGAAATATTTTTTTGACAACATTTTTATGAAATATCAAAGTGGCCCTTAATAAATGCCAGATTTCACATAATCAGTGGGACAGGATGATACTAGTGAGGGAGATGATAGATTTAATGATATCGGGGCATTCCAGTCCTGGTTTTTCCTCTGGTTGTCTGGATCCGAGGCAGCAGTCTCAGTAGGGAAGTAGAAATTGTGATGATTTGATATCAGGTTGATGTGAGGAAACTGTCATACGGAAAAATCCGATGACATTAAACATACCTCCGTTGACAGATCATTTAAAAAATGCCCCAATGAAGTGAGACTACCCCTACTGTGCGGGTGAGCAAACCAAGCGCTCTTTATTTCTCCTGCCTGTGACGTTAACGGCCTGTCATAATTTCCCCTAAGCTCACTTGTAAACATAATGTACATTCACTTTCCGAGGAAGGCATTTTGCCAGCCAGTTGTGCCAACTGCGCCGCCGTGAGGTGGAGGAAAATCTCATCGTACACACAAAAATCAGCCACTGGAAACTCCATATCGCAACCATGCCTGGGCGTAGTGTGCCACAGCCTTTAAAAAAATGTAAAAGGTTTGCCAGAGACCTCCCTGGCGTCACACCTGCTGCTCGGAACGTGTGTCCGAATACAGTGCACCTTGCTGGGCCGGCAGGTGATTCCCATGCTCCACACTCTGGTTCTTCTGTTAGTATTGATGTGGTAGCAGTAATGTCATGATATTTGATTAGGACAAATCCACAGGTACACTTGCTCAGATTTGTTGCAGTCCTTCTTACCTCCGGGTGTGCACACACTACACCTAAATCTGAAGTTTGGAAAAAGCAGTTATTGGTCTTGAAAAGCAGACAGTTATCATTTTGGGTTTCATATAAATATATATCGTGCCTCCGGAGTTTTTTATATGCTCTGTGGCGGGGGTGAGAAATCTTTTTAACATGCGGTCCACGTTGAGTTTGGCCAGCGGGCCAGACTGTATATTTGATACATGCATATTTTTCCGCTTCTAATTCAAACAATTCACCTGGTAAAAGCAAAGTCAAGCCTTCTGTCAGGGTGACTAGTCCCATCCAGCCGCTTCTGTCATCAGCCAGCTTCCATATGGATTCCAAGACGCTCACGCAAAGTATGTGCATAATGGCGCGATAGGGACATCCGCGCTTAGGGCTACATGTAATCATAGCTACTACATAGCCACTGCAAGCAGGAGTCGTGTGGTCAGGTATTACTAGTCCCGCAGGCCACGAATCGACATTGCTTGTCCATTTAGCGGGAGGCATCCGGTAAATGCAAAGAGGGCAAGCAAATGAGAGAAGACAAAAGAGGAAAATCAATAAAAAGGAGAAAACAAAGACAATACACAAAAAGCAACGACAAAATGCTATATTTCTGTATTATTGATTGACATTAGATTTCCGCTTATGTTTCCTTGTCATTTTGGCACTGCTGCTTTTTGGTCTGGCAGGCACCAGCCAGCTGAGGCACATCCTGCTGAGGGAGGTGGACACCATCTTTGAGTGTAAAGTGTGTCGCAGTCTCTTCAGAGGCCTGCCTAACCTCATCACGCACAAGGAGTACTACTGCTTGACACGGCTGCCCGACTTTGACGGTTAGTGGCTCACACCTGAATGCAAACCAACGCGGCCCCATGGGGCCCAAGCACCACCTCCCGTCTCGTCACGTTTTGCTCCCGGCTCGGGCTTCGTGCACGGCTCGCCGAGCACTTCTCTAAACAGACTCCCAGTACCGGCGCCGGAGAGTGTTTTGATTTGTTATTGAACTCGCGCTCCTTCCTTTGAATCTCCAGGAGATGACCGACAGAGTATGGCCCTTAAAGATTTGACGGACATCATATATCACAGAGGCGACCGGCCGGATTACGTGGTCCGACTGGAGCCCATCCAGACCACCAGCAAGGCCGTGTACCAGTACCTCACCACGGAGGAGGAACTGGCTTGCTATGCGTCGCGAGCCCCCAGGTGAGGGGGATGTGGGTTGCTAACAAAGTAGATCCCACACAGGGAGAGACTGCTGAGCACGTTGTGTTGCCATGGCCCACAGTCCCAGGGAGAGTCCGGTCGCGTGGGAACGGGAGTCGATGGAGATCGAGGCCGGCCAACCCGGCGGTCAGGAGAGCCCAGCGCAGAGCCACCAAAGCCAGGGAAAGAAAAAGCGGGATGCAGAAGAAGAGGAGGCCAAACAGGAACCACCACAGGCTGAGGACGAGGAATCCACCAGTGGGGTAGGTGGCAAAACACTACACTTTAAATTCTAATGACATTGATTTATTTGAAATATCGTCTAAACGCATGATGAGGGGACTGTCTGCGAACGTAGCTTATCATTGTAGTTCCGTACAGTTTGTGGCATCCATCAGTGATGTGCAGATACTGATATATTGATACCTCTGATGCGAGCTCTCAATCGATTCTCAAATCAAAATATCGGTAATTTTGATACTTCAAAGTCCTTGAGGTGATGTCTGTCTGAAACGTTTGTGAGTTGTGAATGATGCATTCATTCCTCAAGTAGTTTTTAAATAATTAGGCATTTGTTGAACGTTTTTTTTTAGTGTTTAAAGTGCCTTATTTTTTTTTGACGTTTTAAATTTTTTACATTAGTTCAAATCAATCATTTTATCTAATTAATGAATTAAATGTTATCATGAGAAAGAAAACGTACCTGCATCGGATCGATATCTGAATTTTACTCGGTATCGGATCAAAAACCCCCTCCGGATGCGCCCTTAAAAAAAAAAGCGACATTTCTGGTCTTTCCATCATTTTTGAGACATGGCACGTATCTTCCCGACGAGAAGCAGGTGCTGCTGTCTTGTTTGCGACATTTAAAAGAATGAAAAGAAAAAAACATATCATATTAACAATAAACTGTTTAGCTTTCCATGTTTTTTTGTTTCCTGCCACCTTACTTATCCCTCCTACAGCGTCCTTTACCATTACCTTACACGTGCCTCATGGCTAGTTATGCAAATTGATTATGATGTCACATGCCTGCCATAGATTACAGTCCTTCAGAGAAACACTGACCTAAACGTTGTAAGGAGCAAGTTGCTGAGCACTAACGAGTTAACCAGTAGCTAAGTCTCGCAACATAGAGTTTAAAGCGCCTGCAGAGCTAGATGGAATGCGGCCGGGTGCCACCACGCGCACGTGAACTGCTGGAGGTGACGCGTTAATTGGAGCATCTTTTGTTTAATCCCGCGCAGGTGGAGGATGTGACAATATCCTGCTGTCTGTGCGGTCAGGACTTCAACTCGCGCCGCAGCATCAGGCGCCACTGCCGCAAAATGCACCAGACCAAACTGGAGGAGCTCCGGAAGTTCACGGAGACGCGGATCGTCCCGACGAGCCTGCTGTCCATGGTGAAAGGTTAGTTCCACGCTTTCACGCCTTGCATGACGTTTAGAAAGGACTGACACGGAAAGGTGTTGTCGTCGTCGCGAAGGCAGGCCACGGGCTCGGCCTCGGAGCACGGCGGCCGGAAAGTCCTGCCACGTGTGCCACAAGGTCTTCGCCACCAAAACCAACGTACGCCGACACTACGACGAGGTGCACCGCGGCCTGCGGCGGGACGCCGTCAACACGGCCCTCGCCTCGCGGCCCGGCCAGCCCCTCTCTCTGGAGGCCACGCCCCCCAGGAAGAGCAGCAGCGCCTCCCCGGGCGGCCCAAATCGCGCAAAGCCTCCGGGTCAACCGTCAGCCGCTCTGCAGGCCAACCAGCCGCCGAGTCGCTGCACGCTGTGCAAGCGGAACTACAGCTCCCAGGTTAGCGTTGTGGGAGTACAGCCGCCACCAACAAGCTGTACACTCGACTACTCTAAAGTGTAGATTTTGATAGTCTTGAAATGCTGAGGCGGGTACACTTGCTTTCCTGTGCTTGTCTTTGTCATAGCTCATGCTGAAGAGACACATGCGCATCGTCCACAAGATCTACAGCGTCAAAAGTAACCGGTCAGCGAACGCATCTTCATCCTCCTCCTCCTCCTCTGCAGCGGCAGCAGTCACTGCAACCGGCAGCATGCAGACGAGCAACAGCATCCAAGTCAAGAAGGAAGAGGAGGACATGGAGAGCAGTCCGGCGCCGTCTCCTGCCCAAAGCACCGCGTCGAGCAAAAGCGCCGCGTTGGCCCCCGCCGCCCTGAAGGTGAAGGAAGAGGAAACCCCATGGGTTACAAAGACGTCGGTGAGCAGCGCCTCCACCGTCACCCCCGTTCCCAAAACCAAACTCTCGGTGGGCTTCGACTTCAAGCAGCTCTTCTGCAAGCTGTGCAAGCGCCAGTTCAGCTCCCGCCAGAACCTGTCCAAGCACATCGAGCTGCACATGGATGGCAACGACATCTTCATCAAGTTCTACCGCTGCCCGCTCTGCCGCTACGAGTCGCGCCGCAAGCGGGACGTCCTGCGCCACGTCACAGTGGTGCACAAGAAGTCCACCTCCTACCTGGCCAAGATCATGCCCAAACTGGAGAGCCGGGCGGTGAAGAGGCTGGCCGAGGCTGTCCTCAACAACACCAACCCCAAGAGAGTGGGCGCCGTCGGCAAAGAGGAAGTGAATGGACGCCACACCTCCGTTTCCTCCCCGTGCTCGTCGCCTCCTGTCACCCGCAAGCAAGACTACTCCTCAAGCACCACGTCCTCTTCTGCAGCGCCGCCTCCCGCCCCCGTCTCCACTCGCAAACAGCAGGAAATGACACCGCCCGCCCCCGCTCCGTCGCCGCCTGTCACCCGCAAGCAAGACCGGCAGCATCCTCGGCCCATCAGCCCCCCAATGACCCGCCGCAGCGACAAGCACTCGCACCAGCGCAACTCCGCGCGCCGCCACGACTCGGAGAGCAGCGTCTCCGCTTCGTCCTCCACTGAAGTCAAAGTGACCAAGAACTTCTCCCTGCACGCCTGCGACCAGTGCGGCCGCGCCTTCGCAAAGAAGGTACTCCTCGCCTTTATCCGCCCGGTGGAATCCCGCCCGACGCCGTCTTCTTCTCTTCCCTCAGGTGTACCTGGAGTCTCATAAGCGGAGCCACCGCACTGCAGAGGTGGCGCCGGCCAGCAGGAGGAAAGGAGTCAGCACGCGCTCCAAAACGTTGGCGTGAAGAACGACGACCGGGTAAGAATTCACTCGCTCTCCTCCCCTCCACTTCCTGCTTTTGAGCCGCTGTCCTCCTCCTCCTCTCCCGCCGCCATTCACCCGACAAAAGAGCGTCAGCGTGTACTTGAATTAAGAGGTGTGTGAGTGTGTGTGTGTGTGTGTGTGGAGAAGCCACAGCTCGTTTGCCAGCTGTTTCCTTTTATGTGCACGTGAAATCTGCCTCTTTGTCTAACGCCTCCTCCTGCATCTGCACCCAGTCCACCGGGAAGGGGGGGGCGGGACGACGACGGACGCCAGACGATTGGAAGGAGGAAAGGAAAGTTAGCGGACAAAAACTGAAGGAAACATGCAAGCCAAATATCGCATCATTGGTTTGGGCCCAACCGTGACACAAACGGGCCAGCAGGTGGCCCTCCATCTCCACAAAGGCTGTTGTGCAGATTTCCACTCTGATGGATGAAGGGTCATTTCTGAAATTAATTCTCAAATTCCACTCCCTAAAAGTGTTAAGTTTGATTTACCTTTTGTGTCCAAATGACCCCCAGCCCCGTCCACACCTTCACCGTTTAAGTGTAGCTTCACATTTAGCAAGATCACCTGGACTCTTTAGTTGTCCCACGAGGACTGCACAATTTGAAGGCGTGTTTGGCATGCAGACGTGCACTACTTGCTTTGAGGACTCGCGCGGATGGACTCCGAAGCTTCCGGGAAGAGGAAGCGGGATTCTGGACAACACTGGACGACATGAAGTAGTAAGATGTAAATAATGGGCAGAGAGAAAAGCCATGAAATGGAAATAAAGATGGAAAGTTTATTTTTATATCCGACGTGAAGACAAGATGTGAATATTAGTTCCGATATTAACACCATAGTTTATTTCCAGTGATTCAAGAGGAGAACAAAAAGGCCAAGGTGTATTTTCTTGACATCACTGTTGCAACCTTTTCAAAAGAATGTACAAACACACTCAATAAAAACGACAGCCTTTAAAGACGGGGTTTTGTGTGACTTTGTTAATAATGACGCCACATGCGTCATATTTCTTGTGTCACGCCGGCATTTCATTTTCTTCCCACAGACTTTTACATATTCTGGTTTCCTGTGTCATTTCCTGTCCACGCTACATCTTTGTGCTGGTCTGCAAGGGAGGGCATAACGACACATAATAGGAGGCAGGATTTCTTTAGCTCGAAAAATTATGGAAATTCCAACAGTGGTTGTCGTGTGTTGTGTTGAAAATGTACGTCACGTTGGCTTGCGTTTTCCACGTAGCTTACAGAATCTTATGCGTCTTGTTATTAAGACTGCAGTGGATGCAACTGCGTTCTCAATGTAGTTGTTAGCATCGTATTAGCTGGCAAAACAAAATGGCAACGGAAGTTAAGTCGCCTGTCTGTGAGGTTATCAGCGGTTGGTGAAAAACGTAAAACACGACAAATGTTTTTGCTTTTATTGTTGTAGTTTTACATGCATAAAACAGTCCTGAATGCATATACAGTAGCGTTCATAATAACAGCAGTGCAATGTGACTAACCAGATGACTAACCAAAGTCTTTAGTATATTTGTATTGATACATGGCAAACAAGTTACCAGTAGGTGCAGTAGATTCTCAGAAACCAAGAGCCAGCATTCATGGTATGCATGATCTTGCAGTGTCTGCCGTTGACTTTACAAACTCAAAACTATTTTGTACAAACTTCTAGGATTTGGCAATCCTGTGAATGACTAAACTAATATTTACTTTTTTATAACTGCTTCACATCCGTGTGGCATGGACTCAACAGCATTTTTGATGTCACCCCACAAGTTCTCCATTGGATGAAGGTCCGGGGATTGGGCTGGCCCCTCCATAACATTCATTTTGTTGGTTCGGAACCAAGATGTTGCTGGTTTACTAGTGTGTTTGGGGTGATTGTCTTGTTGATTTCAAGGGCATGTCCTCTTCAGCATAAGGCAACATGACCTCTTCAAGTATTATGACATATGCAGGCTGATCCATGATCCCTGCTATGGGATAAATAGTAGGAGAAACATGTCTATATCATGACGCTTCACTGTCTTCACTGTGTACTGTTCCTTTAATTCAGAGTTTGGGGGTCGTCTCACAAACTGTCTGCGGCCCTTGGACCCAAAAAGAACAATTACTCTCATCAGTCCACAAAATGTTCCTCCATTTCTCTTTAGGCCAGTTGATGTGTTCTTTGGCAAATTGGAACCTCTTCTGCCCATGCCTTTTTTTAACAGACAGACTTTGCAGGGGATTCTTGCAAATAGATTAGCTTCACACAGACGTCTTCTGTCACAATACTTACAGGTAACTCCAGGCTGTCTTTGATCATCTTGGAGCTGACCATCGGCTGAGCCTTTGCTGCCATTTTGGCTATTCTTTGATCTATTTTCATCTTCTGTTTTCAGCCACGCGTCTCTGGTTTTGCTCTCCATTTTACGGCCCTGGAAATGATTGTAGCTGAACAGCAAAACATTTCTTCTGAACAATGTCTTGAAGGACTCATTTCCTCAGGCTTTCAAAGAGAAATGCATGTTCAACAAGTGCTGCTTTCATCCCTAAATAGGAGCCCCCTACCCCACACCAGTCTTTGCACAAAATTGATCACTGATCACTGACTGAATGCCACACTGCTATTTTTGAACAACCCTTTCAACTAATCGGCCAATTGCACAGCCTTAAGAGCGTGCATATCATGAATGCTGGCTCTTGTTTGTTTTCTGAGAATCTACTGCACCTACTGGTAACTTGTTTGGCATCTAGCAATAAAAATATACCAATACCTAGTAAGATTGTACTGCTATTATTTTGAACACTACAGAAAATGATGAATAAAAGGGATAAACATTTAAAGTGACCTTTACCTCCATTGAAGACGTCACTATTCCCGAAAGCCATGATGTGGCGGCGAGATGAACAATCACTGCCTTTCTGTTTTCATTCCCATCTTGAATCACTCGGTCATTGACGGTAAAAGTAGCCTTATGTGTTTGTGAATTGTATAAAACTGAAAATGTTTTGTGTTAACGTGATTGGCGTTCTGGACGGGATTCATTACATTTCCATTATCTGTTTGGGTTTGAGCCGGACCCGAAGCTACCAAGGCTCCACTGTAATTATAGCTCACCATTTTTCATTTTTTAAGCTATATTCATCCAAAATATTAAATTATATGTTCATTATTCACTGTGTATTGAATTTGTAGACAGGATTTTCAATTGTGGCGCACCTGTAATTCATCAGCTCAGATGTAACGCTGCTTTAAGCCACCAGGGGTCGTAGTTGGGATGGCATTGCTGTGGCGGTTAACGTAGTATTAGCTTGGCTCATCTGCACTTGCAATGACACCATTTTCCCAGAGGGTGGTGCCATTGCTCCACATGTGTGGGTGTGCTTTGCCAGGCATTGCGTATGAACGTTTTCCCCTCTTGTAATGACACCCATCTTCCACAAGATGCCATCAATCCTCCGTCTCTAGTGTCGCACAAATGGAACACGCCGACCCTTTTCTAATCACACTGGTGTGTGTGTGGGTATGGGGAGTCTCTGCGCTCTTTGCTCGATCAAATTGTTACTACACCGTAGACGGGATGCGCTTCATTTATTTCAATTCCACTCCCCGAGAGGACCGCGTGGGGGGGCGGGACTTGGACAATCAATGGGCGTAGCCGCGATGGATGCAAGTTGAGGCAATCAAGTCGGATTTATTTTGCTTGTTCTGCTCTTTCCCGATCGATGGGCGAATCAACTCGCATAATTTGGCGCAAAAGACCCGACAAGGGATTAGTATGTGTGTTTTTTTAATCTACTGAACATTTTACTGCCACTTTCCCGCTCGTTCACGCCGCCTCTCGTGCGCGCGCGTTTGTTTTGAGGAGGAGGGGTGAAGGAAGAGAGAGAGAGATCGCACGAGCCGGGGGGGGGGGGCTTGATTTGAGGCAGCTGCTCACGAGCTCCTCCAGAGCAGCGTTAGGAATATTCACCTGTAAGCGCCGACGTCGGACGTCTATGGAGTACTTTTTGCACCCTTTGCCGCCCTTTCCGGCCTCTTTTGTTTGTTTTTGACGTGGACAAAAGGAGGAATACCTGCCTGGAGAGGACGTGGTTTTCTTGGCACGGGGTGTGTGTGTGTGTGTGTGTGTGTGAGAGAGAGAGAGGGAACCCCGCACAGGCTCGGGAGGTCCGCTCGGGGAGCACCGTGGAGACGTGCCCATCTTCCCTTCTTCTGGCTGAGGTATTCCACCAGGGACCCCAATCCTTCCACTAACGTGTCATGGCGCGACTACTTAAGAACTTTACTGCGTAGAAGGAAGAAATGTGCGCACGATTAATGAAGATCTGCATGTTCTGCCTTGGTGGGGTCTCCTCCCATCATCTTGGCCAGTGCTGGTGGAAAGTCCAAAGTGCACTCAACTGGAGTTAGGAGAAGGGGGTGGGTCTGTCACTTCCTGAAAATGCCCCCACCCCAGAGGAGTGCACGAGAGTGATGGAAGGATGATGGAGGAGGTGGGGGGGGCGACAGAAGATGAGAGCGGAACAAGCAGCCGCTCCAGCTCCACTCTGGCCGCCAGGAGCGAGAGTCAGTCATGCGTCCGTGTTCCTGTTCAACCTGCCCGCTTGCTAGAAGTTGGCATTTTAAGATGAAAAGACGCAGCGGGTGGCGTGTCCCGGCAGAGACGGACGGACGGGGCGCTTCTGTGAAAGGGCTCGGTTCGGCGTGCGTCTAATTTGGGTCCACATCCCAATTCACTGATCCGAAGTTAGCCAAATCTTGCTCGGGTTAATCTTGCACAGAATTTCAGCCCAACCCGATGCAGACCTTTGGAGTCACGGTGTAAACAACCGGACCTCGTCGTCCCGATTTCTTCCCAGCTTCCCATCCCGAAACGGGAACATATCTAGCAGAGCCGCCATTTCCGCCGTGTTCTTCAGCAGGCTGTGCTGCTAGTTGCTAAGTGGCTGGTTGCTGCTGAAAGTGTAAACAATCCAAACTAGAAGAGCATCTGAATTCAGCCCCGATGATTTCGTTCCACCCGCAAACCGGAGTCAGAAAGGATGCGTAGAATCGGAAATGATCCACTTGCAGGTTTTAAGCTGGACTTGCACTTGCCAGCGATTCTCGGATTACCCCAAAGCTAAGCATAAGAAAACGATCCCGATCGGATCTCGGCTTTTTGAGCCGTGATGTTGACAGACGTCGTGGTCGGCGTTTTTGTTTGCGTATAGCAAAACGATTGCCTTCCGCCGTTTCCACCGTGTTGCTATGCTAACGATGCTAACTCGGAAAGGCGTCACTGAGCCTAAGCTGGCCTCGTCACATCGATAAGCCCCAAGTTTGATCCCAGTCTGAGTTCCACTTGGTTAATTCCCGTGTGAACAAAAACACCTCGGAACCTGAAATGATTGACTTCCGAAAGCCGCCATTTTGGCCACGTTGCTGACATCACACGATAACTTTAAAAGGCTGGCAGTCTTAATTAGCCACGTTATCAGAATCTTCGGGTTATCACGAAGCTAAGCACCAAGTTTTAGCCGAGTCTGATTAGGACTTTTTGGGTTTTGGTGTTAACCAACACCGCCGTCCCAATTCTCGCCGCCAGAAACGGAGTTCTGAAACCGAATTAGCTGACCTCCGAGAGCCACAACGTCTTGCTGACATTAGAAGTTTGTGTTGCGTCGCTTGTAGACGCCAACAATGTTAATGCTAATGCTCAGCGTCAGATTTACGTGACCTTCGGGTTCTGGCCCATCCGAGTCCGATCTGGACTTGGTATGTTGCTAACAAGCACATCGTTGTCTGATTTGTTGGTTTCCGCCACAAAACAAGGTCAGAGCAATGCATACAAATCTAAAGTTAGCCACTTCCCAAACCCAGCTGGGATGTTTTGAGTCTTATCGTGAACAAGTTTAGTTCCTGTCTGATTAAAAGGCGTAGCTAAACAAACAAAGCCGTCGAAACGGCGGAAATGTTCAACCTCGGAAAAGATTATGTTGCGATGGTTGTTTGCGCTAAAATACGTTTCAAAGGCTGGCACCGTTTCTCGGGGTTGTTGCCGCGAGAAACGGTGCCAGCCTCTACTGGCTGCATCAGGTAGTGCACGGCATTTATCTTTTTGTACGAGGCGCAAATCGGGAGAGTTTGATTGGCATGTTCTAAAAATACAATAAATCCACCAATAGCAAAATAGTAATGTTACAAAAATACAGTCAAAATATTCAGAGAAAAAAGTCGTAATCTAACAAGAAAAGTTGTATTTTGACCTAAATAATGTCATTTAAAAGAATACAATTTCCGTAGCATAAAGATAAAATGTTTTTAAAAAGCTGGAGTATAAGAAAACAAAACAATGAATCAGTTTTTGGGAAAATGATATTGTGGAAAAATATTACAAAGATAAGGGAATAAAGTCATAAACTGCGATTGACTGGCGACCAGTCCAGGGTGTACCCCGCCTCTCGCCCGAAGTCAGCTGGGATAGGCTCCAGCATCCCCTCTCGACCCTAACGAGGATAAGCGGCATAGAAATAGGATGGAATAAAGTCCTAAGTACAAGCAAAAATATTACAAGAAGACAGTTGAAAACGTAAATATATATATATATATACATTGTATAAGATGATAATTATATAAATTGTAAACAAACTTTATTTTACATTAATCATGTAATATGAGAAAAATGATCTAATTTTAGTACCATAAAGCTATTGGTTGAAAATCGTGGTTGACCGAATTGTTGTTTACCTTTTTGTTTACATCCGTAATTAATGAATACCCGATTCCCTTACAAAAAGCAACTGAAATCTAGGAAACGTATCTGCACTGCCCAGTACCCGGGTATTTATTTCACCATCAGATTGCTTGCATTTTTGGCCCAAAAGTTGCTGAATCGGATCGCCTTGAATCGAACCGGCAACCACGAATCTCGATTCCAATCGAATCGTTGTTAAAACGACACCGCACATTTCAATTATTATTTTAGAAAAATGAGAAACAAAAGTAAATGAAGTTGAATTTTTTGGACCACTAGGTTGCTGAAAAAGTCATACCATGAGAATAAAGTCCAAATATCATGGGAACAGAAAAACAAAAAGAGCAAAGAGTGGATTTGATGCTCAAAAAGGCTTTTTTCTTCTTAAAGCACCTGCACAAAACCTCAACATGGCCCTCGCATCCTTTCATGTGATGATCGAGTGGCCTTCAGGAGCCGAAAGTGTTGCACAAACAAAAGTGGAGAATGGCAGGGCGTTAGCGGCAGTCCTGGATTCTTCTTCCCGCCCAGCCTGCCTTTGAGTCGCCGCTCTGACCTCATTCCTTCCAGTCCTCAATTAATTGGAGCACAATTGCATTAGAGGCGGATTCATGGATGGGGGGGGCTTTAAAGCGGTTACCATCACATGGCCGACACACGCTCGGGACCGTGAACGCATCACCGGTACGGTTGTCCGCTTTACCGCCGCCGGTGTTTCAAGTAATAGAAGAGAAAATAGCAACCGCCGCCTCCCCAATTTCCCTTCTTCATTGAGAAAATGAGGCATGCGTTTACTTTCTCAGCTTATAATTAAGCCGGCGAAAGACGCTAATTAGCTTAGCATAGGCGCTCTTGTGCAGTAATTCACTCATCAGGAACAAGCGAAAACAGGCTGTTTCATGTGAGGACACCTCACTGCTGAGTTAATTAGCAGGCTAATCTGCGTCCCAAAAAGCACCGTGTGTGTGTGTGTGTGTGTGTGTGTGTGTGTGTGTGTGTGTGCGCGCGTGCGCGTGCGTGTGTGTGTGTGCGTGTGTGCGTGCTAACAGGACACTTTTAATACTATAATGTTGACGGCCTGAATAGGAGCATGTTATTGAAGGCCGGATTAGCAGCAAAAAACATTGCACAAAACATTCTACATTTTAAAACAAACTTATGTATTTCATTGCAATATTTTATTTATTTTAACTTTATTCCCATATAATTTTCTCCTTTAACCTAATATTCCAAAAATTACAATTTTGATGTTGTTTCTCATAATTCAACATTTAAAAAAACCCAAAAAACTTTATGCTACTAAAATGAGATTATTATTATTACTTAATATTATTTACTCTTTTATTGATGTAAACTTGTGACTTTTTTTCTCCTAATATTTTCACTTTCTACTCATAAAATGACAGGAATGATTTTCAATTCCTGCTTCTTTGTAAATTTTCCTCATAATTAGGACTTTATTCTCCTAATATTATAACCTTTTCTGCAACCTAATTTTCCCCATTTTTTTGTCTGCCCATGTTTTGACTTCATGTTCGTAAAATTACTGCGGATTTTTCCTTAAAGTGTTTTGTTAAATTGTATTTTTGGAATGTGCCGGCCCGGACACCCCTGTTGTAGAGCAAGATATGTTACATATACTTTATGAAAAATATACTTTAAGCATTCACGAGAGCCAATCCTGCGTAAAACGTCCAATTATGGAAGTTGTCGGTTACTCGTTGTGCACGGAGACGAGTGACAAACGAGTTGCGGCGTATTTATTTTGGCTATTGTGGGGAAAAAAGCCAAGAGTTTGGAAAAAAACGATGTAAATACTGTTAGCCACTGGCACCGGGGTGTCCAAACTTTTTCCACGAGGGGCACGTACTGAAAAATGAAAGGGTGATGGTTATATTTCCAAACAAATGCATCTCAGCTTTGTGATCCAGGTGAAGAAATAAAGCTTATTAGTATCAACTCTGTACTTTTCCCCCCGTTTTTGCTGGAAAAATCAAAATATTTCCACTTTCTTGAGTTTTCTGTGATGACTTTTTCCCCTTCTTAATATTACATAGTTTTTCAAAAACCACAACTTTTTTTTTCTTTTGTTTTTCAAAACATTATGACTCTTAAAAACTTGAGAAAAAAAAGAAATTGTACGCGACTAAAATGATGATGATGATTCTTCGTCATAGTTCATTCATTCATTTATTAAGTCAAATTGCTTTGTTACAATACAATTTTTTTTCTCGATGTTTGGACTTTATTCTCATAAATCATAAACAGTTTTTTCATTTCTGCTGGTCGTTTTTTCCCCAACTCATTTTTCCTCTTGTGAATATTCTTTTCATAATCATGACTTTATTCCCGTAATATTTTGACTTTGTTGTCACAATATCACTTTTTTCAGCATTATCTGTAATTTCTTATAATATTATAATTCAAAAACAATTTTTTTCTTTAATATTTCAACTTTACGCTACTAAAATGGGATTCTTTTTCTTCATAATGTAACGTTATTCTTGTAAAATTATGACTTTTTCTCTATAGATTACATTTTTCAATTGATATTTTGACTTTATTCTTGTGAAATTCCCATTATATTCTGCATTTATAACGTAAAATTTTTTTCCACAACCAAATTTTCCAAAAATTATGACTTGAAAAAACAAGTAAACTAAAAAATTTCCCTCATAATATTACGATGATATTCTTTTTTTTGTTTACAACATTTTTCTTTTAATAATGTGACTTTATTCTCGTAAAATGACTTCTGATTTTTGCTCATTTTTTTGTTAAATTGTGTTTTTAGAAACGGACGCAGGCCACACTTTGGTCCACCCCAACCCCCGCTTGATGCTAAACAATTAGCAGAGATCGGCGGCCATTTTTTTGGTTTACTTTTAACGTTGAAATAACTTGTATAATTCTATGCATCCATGCAAGTCTTTTCTGTGCATTTCATTTGAATATAAGCTGCACCCCGCCTCTCGCCCAAAGTCTGCTGGGATAGGCTCCAGCATACCCGCGACCCTAATGAGGATAAGCGGCATAGAAAATGAATGAATGAATGAATAATTTGAAAGTGTTTTAACAATTTTTGATTTTTCTTGTGTTTTAGAACCTCTGTTGTGAAATTGCAGCTAGATTTTTATTTCTCTGTATTTTAATTACCTCCCATACAGACACAACTTAGTTATTTAGCATGGTTTAGCACGCGTGTCGGCTTTGTTTCCTTTGTATATTATTATATACATTTAATATTATTATATTTATTAATGTGCAAATTATTTTTTATTCCTATTATTGTGATTTTTTAAAAACATTTTTTTTCATATTATTTGACTATTATTTAACGGTTAGGTTAGTTGTCCGTCAGCCATTTTGTTTTTGTTGTTTACGTTTGTGGCTTGATAATAGTCCAGTATTAAAGTTGTCTTTTTGTGTGTTTTCCCAGCAGACTCCACTAACGATGTGACCGGTGGATGGACCCCCACTGGCAATTTAGGGAAAACACTCTTCTTTAGCCCCCCCTTGTGGTGCCCCTTGGAATATGACACCCTCATGGGGCTCAGCTTGGCTCCTCTCGCCTTCCCTCATCCGCCAGTAGAAAGTGCTTTTGGAATACTTCTCCTCATCGTGTCCAAGATGGAGCCCCAGCGGACCCTTCACCCCGCCGTCGTTTTCCTGGTCTCCTACGCTTGCCTCCTCCCCGCTGCCGCGACTCAGCGCATCCCCACCGTTGACCCCCAGGCGGCGCCCGAGTACGCTCACTCCATTCGGCTGGACGGCGACATCATCCTGGGCGGCCTGTTCCCGGTGCACTCGCGGGGCGACCGCGGCACGCCGTGCGGCGATCTCAAGAAGGAGAAGGGCATCCACCGGCTGGAGGCCATGATGTTCGCCATCGACCTGATCAACAAGGACCCCGAACTGCTGCCCAACATCACGCTGGGCGCCCGCATCTTGGATACCTGCTCCAGGGACACCTACGCTCTGGAGCAGTCGCTGACCTTCGTTCAGGCGCTCATCGAGAGGGACGGCTCGGACGTGCGCTGCGCTAACGGGGACCCGCCCATTTTCACCAAGCCGGATAAAATTGTGGGCGTCATCGGGGCGGCGGCGAGCTCCGTGTCCATCATGGTGGCCAACATCCTGCGTCTCTTTAAGGTAGGACATGCTATCAATTTGAGCCTCGGCGCCGAATTGACTATTCTTGTTCTGGCATCTTGGCAACGTTTAGGCAGAAGTGCTTTTGATGAGTCGCAAAGGTGAGCGTGAGCTCATTGTGTGTTTATGGTTATCAAGTCTATGGTTAGCATAGCCACTAGCTCTCATTTTAGCATGCACCTCTGATCATTTGTCCACTTTTTGGTAGGAGAAAGAACGGCCTTCATTCTTTGTTTTGAAGACAAGCTAAACAAACACTAGCATTGAGCGTGCACCTCTGACACTATTATTTGCTGCCTATTTTATTTTATTGCCCATGCCTGTTATTTTTTAACCCAATTACCACCCAACGGAAACGTGTACAAAGAATACCATGCATGTAGTGTGTGTGTGTGTGTGTGTGTGTGTGTGTGTGTGGGGAGCGAGTACGCGCTTCAACATTGCAGCTGTCCTGCAGCAAAACGCCAGAGCAACATACGTCCCTCCTTAATCTGACGCCGCCGGTCACAGCTTGGCGCTCGCAGCTTGTTAGCATGCGTATGCGTATGCGTATGCGTATGCGTATGCGTATGCGTATGCGTATGCGTATGCGTATGCGCATGCGTAGCTCGTCCAATCGGGCGCTACGCTGCATGCAAGGACAGCAAGCAAAGCGTCACCACAACATCTTAAGTGTATTGTTCGCCGGCGCGGCAGGGGTCAGTTCTTCACACGGCCTTCCACTCGCCCACGGAAGATGTCCCGCTGCGTTGTTTTCCGCATCTCATCCCAGCACGGCGCCTGCCGTATTGTGTGTGTGCGCTTCTATGCACGACGACGAGCAGCCCGAGACGATTGCCTCCATAATTCCGCCCCGCCTTTTGTCGGGAGAACGAACCGCCGCACGTCCAGGTATTCATCTGCACGGGCGACAGCGCCATGATTGTTTTGAACGGGTGTGTGCGCTCCCAACTTGGTATCGAAATGCGTTGGACCCTCCGTACGTGACAAACCAGGCCTCCCAGCCAAACGTACTGGGAACGGTGGCATATTAAATTACGTGCAGAAATAATGATCAAATATTGAGTTTTTTAATACAATGTTAAAATAACTCTTGATTTTAATTTCTTTTCATTAACATATATTTTCAATGCAAAATATGTAATATATATCTAAATATATATTTAGTCAATATTCATTCATTCATTTTCCATGCCGCTTTTCCTCATCAGGGTCGTGGGGATGCTGGAGCCTATCCCAGCTGACTTTGGGCGGGAGGCGGGGTACACCCTGGACCGGTCGCCAGTCAATCACAGGGCACAATATTTAGTAAATATAAACATATATAATAAGAAATGTAAACTGATTGAAACAAATACAAAAATAATAGTGGTGAATGATATAATATTGAATGAATGTAAAAACAAATATTTAAATACTTCGCGGTTCGACTTTGCAGTACATTGGTATATTATAAGAGAAAATATGTAGCAGATTTTCCGTAAAGTGCCTGTGTACTGTATGTACTTATTGTAGATACCTGTAGATTACTGTAAAGGGAGGGTTTTAAAAGTATGAGTACCTGTTAAATAAATACTGTAAATATGGTGTCCCCGCTTCGCGGATTTCAGCTATCAGGGCCAGTTCTGGAACCTATCTACCGCGATAAACAAGGGTTCACTGTAATTCAATTACAATTTTATTTAATTGAATTTTCACTGAAAATGTGGCATCAAACTACTTGAAAACAATAAGTCATAATTTTTGAATTAAAATACATGCAGAACGTATTTGCATTGATTAATTACATTCACAATATCTAATTAAAATGCAAGAAATATATAATATATATAGTATATATATATTATATATATATATAATAAATGCAAAAAGTTATAACCACAACAGATGCAGTACTTGCTTGGAGGATGTTGATGGAGAAGTACAGGGAAGGTCAGAGGGAGCTGCATTGTGTTTTTGTAGATCTGGAGAAAGCTTATGACAGGGTGCCCAGAGAGGAACTGTGGTATTGTATGAGGAAGTCTGGATGTTAGAGCGGTGCAGGACATGTACGAGGACTGTAAGACCGTAGTGAGGTGTGCTGCAGGTGTGACAGAGGAGTTCCGAGTGAAGGTGGGACTCCATCAGGGATCCGCTCTGAGCCCCTTCTTGTTTGCTATGGTGATGGACAGGCTGACGGACGAGGTTAGACAGGAATCTCCATGGACTATGATGTTTGCAGATGACATTGTGATATGTAGTGAGAGCAGGGAACAGGTGGAGGAGAAGCTTGAGGGGTGGAGGTTTGCCCTGGAAAGGAGAGGAATGAAGATGGAGTACATGTGTGTAAATGAGAGGGACCCAAGTGGAAGAGTGAGGTTACAGGGAGAAGAGATAAAGAAAGTGGAGGATTTTAAGTACTTAGGGTCAACAGTCCAGAGCAATGGAGAGTGTGGAAAAGAGGTGAAGAAGCGTGTGCAGGCAGGCTGGAATGGGTGGAGAAAAGTGTCGGGTGTGATGTGTGATAGAAGAGTTTCAGCTAAAATGAAAGGAAAGGTGTACAAAACTGTGGTAAGACCAGCGATGTTGTTTGGTTTAGAGACAGTGCCGCTGAGGAAAAGACAGGAGGCAGAGCTGGAGGTAGCAGAGATGAAGATGCTGAGGTTCTCTTTGGGTGTGACCAGGATGGACAGGATCAGGAATGAGCACATCAGAGGGACAGCACATGTTAGAGGTTTTGGAGATAAAGTCAGAGAGGCCAGACTGAGATGGTTCGGACATGTCCAGAGGAGAGATAGTGAATATATTGGTAGAAGGATGCTGAGTTTTGAATTGCCAGGCAGGAGGCCTAGAGGAAGATCAAAGAGGAGGTTTATGGATGTAGTGAAAGAGGACATGAAGGTAGTTGGCGCAAGAGAAGACAGGGTTAGATGGAGGCAATTGATTGGCTGTGGCGACCCCTGAAGGGATAAGCCCAAAGGAAAAGAAGAAGAAAAAAAAAGTTATGATTTTAGTGTTTTTCATTCTAAAATCATTAATACATTAGAATTTAAATTATATCAGAATTATTAAAATATCTTTAGTCATTTGAAATGATTAAATTATCTAAAATGTAATTGAATGGGAAGTCAGTAAGTAGATTTGTGGAATGAAACTACTTAGAGTTCCTTAAAGCACCGGATGCTGGGGGGTGTCTTGATTGACACGACTCTGCAGCATCGCCTTGACATCGGGGGCAGTACCTCTGGACTGGCAGACTGGGGTAGCGGTGGCCCCCACACCAGAGGTTGGGCTCACACGCCTCGGGCTTCCTGGTAAGACTTATTCAAGGGTTCAAGGTGTGTTTTGTGGACTGGATTTGACCGTGGTTCTTAAGGAATTCCGTGGGGAGTTCTGCAGGAGCATGGGATATCGGACCACCTAATTCAGGCGGTCCGCTCCCGGTTTGACCGGTGTCAGAGCTTGCCAGTGATGAAGTCTGACCTATTTCCAGTGAGGGTTCAACTCCGCCGGGGCTGCCCTTTGTCACCGATTCCATCAGCCTGGGCGTTGAGGAGATCCGCTTTGGTGGCTGCCATATTGGGTCTCCGCTTTTGCAGATGATGTGGTCCCGCTGGCTTCGTTGGGCCGTGATCTCCAACAGTCACTGGTTTGCAACCGACGGGGAAAGGGAAGTGTGGGCTTCCTCGGTTAAGTCCCAAGAGAATACTGAGGATCTTCAGCCTAATTTGTATTCCAAGGGAATACAAACTAATGTAGGAATAAATTAGATGTGTAGTTGTAATCGTTTTAACCGGTTCTTTCCTGCACTAAAGAAGTGGCTGCTCAAGTAAATGGAAGGTGGACGTTTTCCCGGCGAAGCTGTCTGAAGGCCTGCAGTAACGGCAGCAAACTCAGCAGAGCCGGGTAGTTATCCGCTCCACACCGTGACAATAAATGAAAGTTTAATCAAGTTCTCTGACGAGAAACCCGAGATCATTGCTTTTATACTGCTGACTGTGCCGGCGGTAATGTGCGCCATTACCTGCGCTCCAATCCTGCCCGCATCTCATTTAATTGAAGTGTTTGTTACGGCGCGGATGGGCGGTTTGGTGGCTTCTCGCTTGGTTCCAAACGAAAGCAAACAGAAGCGTTCCCTGCGTGCTCGACCTTTGCAAGATGGCCGAAATGAGGCGCCGTAATCCGTAAAGGTGCTCGTAAAGGACTATTCAGGTCATCTGTCCTGTGGGCCGATATGAGTATGAGCACGCACTCAGCAGCGATGCACCGTGGGTGTGAAGTGTGGCGTTTCCACGAGAGGACTATAGATAGAGCTAGCAATAAGGCACGAATGTGACACTCGCAGCCTAGACTAGCGTTGGACGCGGTGACCCGGCAGCAGGGACCTTTTGACTTACCGGAAGGACGGTAAAAACAACAACGGTGTTAAAATATCCACAAATTCTCATGTCATTATCAAGAAAAGACCAATCTGGCTCTTTTATTGGACCTGATATCAGCTAGCTAGCTTCCATATAAACAAACAACATGGCCGACCGCCGTGCTAAGTGATTTTGGGAATGCAACAAACCTACTTAGTTATATAATCAACCTCTTCTCTATATCTATTTAGAATAAGCCTAATGAATTATCTTGAAGGTATAATTGATTATTGGTCAATAGGGCGCTAACTGTGGCAAGTCAGGCAACATGTAGCGCAATTCTTGGCTGCCACCAGCAGAGGTGCTGTTGAGTTGATTTGCTTTGTCTTACTATTAGAATAAACAGGTGAAAAATAAATAATTATCAATTAATAAAGTACTTTTAGTTGATTATTATTCATAGTAGAAGCACCAAGCTAACTCATTTAATACCAAAAAGATGTGATTACAGTTTGGTAAATCCGAATACCCGATCCCAAAGATTTAGACGTCTTTTAGATTTTTTTGCGCAAGAGGTAAAAGGAGGTAATGATGCAGCTGCAGGCTAACAGATCTCAGAGCAGTAAAATGCTAAAAAAACGGCCGCAAGGTGGCAGAAGTGCTGACAGGGGCTTGGCTTAGCTCTTTTGCATGTAAAAACACCACTTGGCAGCAAAGAGGAAGTGGGAGCGCATGTAGGAGTGTAGCGTGCAGATGGTTACATTTTAACGCATGCACACACACGCGCATATGCATGCACAAATTTTACAGTATATGGTACAGTTGTTTAGGTATTTTGGTAATAAATTTGTGTCAGTCATGCTTTTGAATCATCAATTGATAAAAAATGTGAAATAAACAGCATATCTGAAAACAGTGAAACACAAAACAACATGAATTATTTAAACAACTATGAATTACTATTCATTTAATGTAATTGAAATATACAAAATTTATTATTACCGTTATTAACACTATAATTTACATTTAGAATATTTCTGGTGTAACCGATAAATGCACATACCGTCATCCCTTGCAATGTGGCGCTTTGTTTATCGCTCTCTAGCTGTATCGCGATATCAAAATATTATGACTTTATTGTCATAATATTGAGAAAAAATTTACATGAAAAAAGAACTATTATTGCAGTTATCCAGAAATGAAATAATAAATGTAAATAAATGGTCTATTAGTAAAAACATTTTGAAATACAAATGAGTTGTAGCATTCCTGTCACTAGGCGGCAGTAATGACGCAAAACATTGAGACATTACTTTACATTACCTGAACTCAGTCATGACATGTCTGCCATGATAGTGTGGAAGTGGTAAGTTTTTGGCTTCTTAAGTTTAGAAGAAATACATTTGAACTTGCCTGGCTCTCTAGCATAAGAGTTTTGTAATGTGATGTAAACAATGAATAGTGTGAGTGTAAATGTAACTATGGGGTTGTTGTTTCATGTCTGCAGGGCTCTAATAATGTTAAAAACTGTATTTAGAAAGTTGTAAAGAGGTTTCCCATGCTGTAACTGTAAAAGGCTTCCATTTATTAGCATTTAATCCCGTATTGCGGTCGGTTTGGGGTGATGTAGCTTTGATTGACTTTGCAAGTACGAAATCTGAGTCATGTTCCGTTCCACTTTTCTCAGGCCAAGGTCTGCACTTTGCAACTCCCCGGTTTTCTGGAAGGTTGAGTTTTTGCACGGCGGCTCGGTTGACACCGCAATTGACAGACTGAGCGCTTGGGTGAGAAGTTCATTGCGATCGTTTGGGGGCCACACCGATGATACCGACACTCGTCATGATTGTCGAGCCGGTTCTGATATCTTAGAAAAAAAACCCAGATGTAAAATTGATCAAAGGCACACAGCTCATGGATTATTTCTTCCCAGGACGAAGACAGCAAGGAGCATTTGAATGTATTTTTAATATTTGGGATAGTAGGAAAGTGCTTGGTAAAGTGGGCCTCCTCCTCTTTCAAGCAGAATTTGCGATGACAAGGCTGCACATTCGGAGAAGTTGAAACCTCAAATAGTTCAAAGAATGCAAAATGTACAGTGTTAAAAAAAAGAAAAAAGTAGGACAGATAAGACGAGAGAGGATGCAGCTTTGGGATGAAGTCTCAGGAGGGGAACTTGGGGAAGGATTCTTTCCAAAATAAGCGCACCCACATTAAATTTGACGTAGCTGTCATAGCTAGCATTAGTTAACAGGTTTTTCTTTGGCTGAAATCCTGCGGAAAATCGTTTCTGAGGTCTCCAATGGAGCTGGTGTTATGTTTGAAGGCCAGATTTGGGTTAAAAAACGTGCACCAGGTTAAAACCGATACCGATAACTTTGTGCTCCTTAAGCCCAATGCGGTACCGAAAATGTATATTTAAGTGTAGTTTGGATCTCCTTCGGGCATCTTCCCACACTCCAAAAGCATGCATGTTAGTTAATGGGTCACTGCAGTGTCATTTGTCTACATGTGCCCTGCCATTGACTGGCGACCGGTCCGGGGTGTATACCCGGCCACTCGCCCGAAGTCAGCTGGGAAAGGCTCCAGCATAACCTTTGACCTTACAAAATGGATGGGGGGGATGGAAGTGTTGCTTGTGCACATCTGGAGGTTGATTTGTTGTAATTAATTATCATTACTAAATAGCATTACTACTACCACATCAGGAGAACCGGAGCATAGAGAGGGAAAAATCACCTGGCGTGGCCCAGCATGGTGCACCGTATTCGGGCACACGCTTCGAGCTGCTGGTGTGACGCCACAAAATTCTCTGGTAAACCTTTTGCACTTTTTAAACGTCTTGGCGCTGGCGTTTGAAGTGTTTTTTTTGTGTACTCGATTGTGTCCCCCCCCATCATGGAGCATTTGGTATAAATAGCACATGAAATGTCTTCCTCGGAAGTTTACGCGTTTGTTTGTAAGTAAGCTCAGTGGAAAAAGTACAATAATCATCGGGCTGACCCCTAATTTAAACCCTTTATTAAAGTTTTACATTTTTCTTTAGCTTAATCTACATTTCCCCTTTTTAGAGAGCCCTCTTGCGGACACATTATCACACGACATCATAATAAACATCCACCAACGTGATCTCTTATCAGTTGTGTCTTGTGGCCATTGAGGAAAATGGTGTGCACTACCAGGCTGCTGCCAGCAGGGGTGCTGTTAAATCAGCTCTCCATGTGGATACTTTTCTGTTGACTAAATGTAATAATAATCTATGAAATATGAATTGGCTATTAAGAATGGTCAAATGTGCACTACTGAACTGCAACCAGAAGAGCTCTTGTCGACTAGTTTGAACGTTAGTTTTGCGTGAGTGGGAAAGTTTGTTTGAAATTAACAGAATTATTAAATATCCCTAATGTAATAGTATTATACTATTTATTATTTTTCAATGTTAAAATGTACACAAGTAATGATCCATCCATTTTCTATGCTTCTTGTCCTCTATAGGGTCATAATTGAGGAAAAATAAAACATGACAGAAATGCAAATATAAGAGTAATTAAAAAATGTAAATGTAAGATCAATCCTTTTTGTTTTTTTATTGTTGGACAATGCATATTAATGAACATCCAACAACCAATTCATATGTAAATATGCCAGATTATAGTGCAGCTGCTAGTTTCCATCTGCAGTCCCCTGGCAGGTAACAAAAAAATGCAGGAACAAGAAACACAGAACATGAAAAGTATAAATGTAAACAATCGTTTATATAACATGTGTAACAATTGAATAAAAATAGATTCATTGCTAGTTTTGCCCCCAAAGTCAGTCATTGAAATCCCTAGTTTTTAGGAGCCTTTTCACTTCTACTGCCACTTTTCTCCATTGTAGTTGTCATCCGCCGCGCTCTCCATCCCCGCGGAGACGGGGGAAGACAAGGGGGCTTAAAGGAGTAGGCCAGGAGGGAGCGCATGCATGGTAGATAAGAAGGAGCAGGCCGTAAAACGGGCCGAGTTCGAGTAGATGAGGTGTTGTTACATCTCGGTGCGACGTTGCATTAGACCAGACAGCAGAAGTGAAAAAAGAGGTCAAGTGTTTGTCGTCCTCGCTCGGCTGCTCCTGGCAGCCCTCCGTCTGTACAGCGGCGACGCGTGAGGCTGAACGCGGAAACAGATCATCAGCGCACTGATCGATGGGGCCAGAACATGGCGTCGCCGCACTTCCTGCTGACCGTGCATTATTTACACACACGGCCTATTTCTGTGGATTCAGAATTAATAGAGCCGATCGACGCTATTGATTTGTCGACGGGCGCCCTGCGAAACGGAGTAGAGGGGAGGAGGAGAGATGTTTGCGCGTGAGATCAGCATGAGTGTGAAAGCGATGTCTATTGATTTAGAATACCTGTTTGACCTTTGCGATTAATGGAGTTTGTCAGTGATGTCTTATTTTGAAAATGTTCTCGTTATTTCTTTACGCAATCTCTTCTCTACTTCCTGTTTATGTAAAAAAAAAATTAAATGGCATTTGTGGTGCCCCCTTGGGAAGACATTGTACAAGAAACTTTTAGACCCATTAGATGATTGGTTCATGACCGACTAAGTCCCGCCCCTTTTTCAATCAATCGCGCTCAAATATTACACACATGTGCTTGTCAGTCCCCCGAAGGTGCGTACCAAAATTGGCGGTGATCCGGCTGCACGCTATCGTTACAATCGATGTTTTGTCGAGCTGTGTGAGAAATTTCAAGTCGATGCGACTGATGGCGCCACCATGTGGTGCATTTGTCAGAAAAATAACAGCACAGCAGGGATGCATTTTTGACCAACATCAAACATCTTAAAATCTTAAAAGAATATTTTCTATAATAAATAATGACAAGAAGATAATGTGTATGATAACTCATGTGTGTTCTGCATTTGATCCATTCCATTTTCCTCCGCTTATCCGGGTCGCGGGGGCAGCAGTTTCAGTAGGGAAGTCCAGACTTCCCGGTCTCCGGCGACCTCTTCCATCTCCACCGGGAGGACACCAAGGCGTTCCCAGGCCAGCTGTGAGACATAGTCCCTCCAGCGTGTCCTAGGTCTTCCCCGGGGCCTTCTCCCGACCGGGCATGCCCGACACACCTCACCAGGGAGGTGCCCGGGAGGCATCTGGACTAGATGCCCGAGCCACCTCAACTGGCTCTTCTCGATGTGAAGGAGCAGCGGCTCTACTCTGAGCTCCTCCCGGATGGCCGAGCTCCTCACCCTATCTCTTAGGGTGAGTCCAGCCACCCTACGAAGGAAACTCATTTCCGCCGCTTGTATCCGCGATCTCATTCTTTCGGTCATGACCCATAACTCATGACCATAGGTGAGGGTGGGAACGTAGATCGATCGGTAAACAGAGAGCTTTGCCTTCCGGCTCAGCTCTCTCTTCACCACGACGGTCCGGTACAGCGACCGCATTACTGCAGATGCTGCACCGATCCGTCTGTCGATCTCACGCTCCAACCTTCCCTCACTCGTGAACAAGAACCCGAGATACTTGAACTCCTCCACCTGAGGCAAGACCTCACTCCCAACCCGGAGGGTACAGTCCACCCGTTTCCGACTGAGAACCATGGCCTCGGATTTGGAGGTGCTGAGTCTCATCCCAGAAGCTTCACACTCAGCTGCAAACCGCTCCAGTAAACGCTGAAGGTCACAGCCTGATGAGGCCATAAGGACCACATCGTCTGCAAATAGCAGAGACGAGATCCTAAGGTCACCAAGCTGGACTCCCTCAACACCTTGACTGCGCCTAGAAATTCTGTCCATGAAGATTATGAACAGAATCGGTGACAAAGGGCAGCCTTGGCGGAGGCCAACGTTCACCGGAAACAAGCTCGACTTACTGCTGGCAATGCGAACCAGGCTCCTGCTTCGATTGTACAAGGACCGAATGGCACGTAGAAGCGGACCATCAATCCCGTACTCCCGGAGCACCCCCCACAGGACACCACGAGGGACACGGTCGAATGCCTTTTCCAGGTCTACAAAGCACATGTAGACTGGTTGGGCAAACTCCCACATACCCTCGAGTACCCTTGCAAGGGTGTAGAGCTGGTCCAGTGTTCCGCGACCGGGACGAAAACCACATTGCAGCTCCT
>QODF01000121.1:1492927-1504969 GCA_024372805.1 Oostethus manadensis | reverse complement strand
TCCTCAGACTCTGCTTCCTCTACGGAAGGTATGTCAGTGGGATTGAGAAGGGCCTCAAAGTATTCCTTCCACCGACCAGCTATATCCACAGTCGAGGTCAGCAAGCCCCCGTCCGCACTGTAAACAGTGTGAACTGGGGGCTGCTTCCCCTTTCTGAGGTGTCGGACGGTTTGCCAGAACCTCTTCGAGGCCGATCGAAAGGCGTGCTCCATAGCCTCACCAAACTCCTCCCACACCCGAGTTTTTGCTTTGACCACCGCCAAAGCCGCGTGCCGCTTGGCCTTCCGGTACCTGTCAGCTGCTTCGGGAGTCCCGCAAGCCATCCATGCTTGATAGGACTCGACTCCTTCTTTAGCTTGACAGCAGCCCTAACCCCCGGTGTCCACCATTGGGTTTGGACCTTGCCACCACGACTGGCAGACTCTGCCAGACGTTCCCAGCACACCCTCACTACGGGTTTGGGTCTACCAGGTCTTTCCGGCATCCTTCCCCGCCATCTAATCCAACTCATCACCAGGTAAGTTGACTTCTTAGCCCCTCTCCTCACGATTATAGACCTGCGACCTAGGGTGTCCTGGTGCCAAGTGCACTTATGGACATCCTTATGTTTGAACATGGTGTTTGGTACATGGTCCAGCAATAACACACCACACGGGTTCAGGTCAGGGAGGCCGTTCCTCCCAACCACGCTCCTCTAAGTCACACTGTCATTGCCCACATGGGCGTTGAAGTTTCCCAGTAGAACCATGGAGTCACCAGCTGGGGTGCTCTCCAGAACCCCTCTGATAGACTCCAAGAATGCTGGGTACTCTGAACTGCCGTTTGGTGCGTATGCACAAACCACAGTCGGGACCCTTTCCCCAGCCCTTAGGTGTAGGGAAATAACCCTCTCGTTCACCGAGGATGACGGCATACAGAGGCACCAAGCCGGGGGGATAGTAATAGGCCCAGACCAGCTCGCCGCCTCTCCCCTGCAGCAGCTCCAGAGAAGAACAAGGTCCAGCCCCTCTAAAGGAATTTGGTTCCAGAGCCCAAACTGTGGGTTGAGGTGAGTCCGACTACGTCTAGTCGGAATGTCTCCGCCTCTTTCCCAAGCTCGGGCTCCTTCCCCACCAGAGAAGTGACATTCCATGTCCCAAGAACCTGATTTGGCCGCCGAAGATCCGGTCGCCCGGACACCCGCCCTAGACCGCTGCCCAAATCACATTGCACCGGACCCTTATGCTTGCCCCTGCAGGCGGTGGGTCTGCGGGGGTGAGTTCCCGTGTGGCTTCTTCGGGCTAGGCCCCACAGGTGAAGGCCTGGCCACCAGGCGCTCGCCTGCGAGCCCTGGCCTGGCTCCAGGGTGAGGCCCCGGTATCCCACGTCCGGGCGAGGTGCGGTCACTCCTCTTGTTCTTCTTCATTAGGGTCTTCTGAATCCTTCTTAGTCTGGCCCATCATCTAGAACCTGTTTGCCTTGGGAGACCCTACCAGGGGCATATGTTGATGTTAATATTAACAAAAATAATATGAGAATGAAAAAAATAGTATACAGTTCAAATTATAAGAAATAATAAAATGCATTTTGATTGGTCATTTTCTGAGAAACAAAGTATAAAGCAATTTAGGGAGAAATTGTTATAATAATGTGAGAATAAAATCAAAATAATATTTCAAGAATGTACAAGAAGAAAGTGTATGTACTGACAATACGTGTCAACATAGCGTGGCATGGAACGTGCCTTCCGGACTTATTTTTTGGCCTGTTTGTCACACTTCAGTGTTTCAGATCTCCAAACAAATGTAAATATTAGTCAACGACAACACATTTATTTATTTTTGTTACCTTAGTAATAAACGGTTTCATTTATAAACTGCATTTTGTGTTCAGTTGTGTTGTCATTGACTAATATTTACATTTTTTTGATGGTTTGGAACATCAAAGTGTAACAAAAACACTTTTTTTACACCACTGTATATACTTCTGCATCCCTAAAATCAACAAATACTACTTTTGTTGGTATTTGCTACCCTCTAAAATGAATGCAAAATGAAAAGGAAATATAATAATAATAATTATAAATAAACCACATTAAATAATTATGCTTTTGTAGTATTTTCTGTCCTCTACAGGTATAAAAATAAATACACAAAAAACCGTATCATAAAATACATAAAAACGTATAAGGTTACTTTTGCTGCTATCTGCTGCCCTCTAAAATGAAGATAAATGAAACCGCTTCATTTGTCAAAATGTTTCTTGTTTCACAATTATTTTTAATAAATTAAAAATAAAACAAAATCAATAATTATGCTTTTGTTAGTATTTTCTGCTCTCTACACGTAATAATTACAACAAAGTAAATAAAGTGACTTTTTGTGGTATTTGCAGCCCTAAAATGAATTTAATAAGTAAAGACAGAAAAACAACATGCATAAAAAAAAATTAATGGATTTATGAAATTGCTTAATTAATTGATTAGGTGCTTTTTACTTATTCAAATGCCCTTCCCTAAAGTCTACACAGCAATGGACACAGATTGTGTTCAAGTCTGATATCTAGTTTGGCGACTGCAGAATGAAAATGGACCAAATTAAAAAAAAAACTCACACTTTTTACCCCTGACTATGCGCTGCCCCCCTGCCCCCGCTTCCCAGGGTGCCCCTCCCTTGTGACTTGGCGCTAAACATCCTTGGTGCAGCGGCGTGGTGCCCATGTATATTTAATGGCCATGCCCGCCATGCCCGCCATGCGCTGGAATCTCAGCCTTGAATAATACATCAGCCATGAGTGAGACAAAAGGGAGGAGGGATGGATTGGAGATTGTGGAATAATCACAGCAGTGAGGGCAGCAGAATGACACCTCTCACCTCTATATCTACGTCACCACCCTTTCTGTGTCCTATAGTTCTACGATTCCTCTCCTCGCTCTTGTGTTACCTTTACCCTCACCCTTTCCTTCTGTTACCTCTGGCAAAAACATCCCTCGGGTGTGAAGACATTCTAGCAGGGAAGGTAGAAGCTGACCACCGAGGGCCAAGATGGAAGGAATTCACTGTAGCTAGCCCAGTCCAAGCATTCCAAGCAGAAGCTGTAGGAATTCTACACCCGATCAAAAATACTTCAGATGTGTCGGATCAAAACACGAGCATTGCATACGACTTCAAAAGGTGATGTTAGCGTGCACTTCGTTACTCCAATTCACTACTTCCTGACTCTGCAATGTACTGCATGCATCAAAGTGACTGTAGTTTACCTTAGCCAAAAAAAAACGTATTTGCGAGCTTTTTCTTCTTTTCTTCTCAGTGTGGCTCTAATCTGAGGTTGTCTTGCTGTTGGGATGTGCAAACCATTAAATCAACTTTTGGCCACAAATGAGTACATTTAAGATGCTTATTTTCTGTACTTATGTTGACTAAATTGGGCAGGACAATCTGAAAACTGCATGAGTGCATACCACAACAAGCTGTCACGGAAGGTGTATTCCACCGAAATGTAACTTTGCAGCTGATTATTTGCAGCCTGTCAGTCAGTCGTGACTCATGGTGATTCATTGCTTCCTTTCCTGTTGGCTTCACAGAAAGATTAATTTGAGGGCTTAAATGACAGAAGAAACCTCTAGGCATCTGTTTTTTAATTTTTTTTTATAAATCATCTGCATTCATTAGACCGACATTTTTGAAAGTCTTTGATGTCTTTCAGCCAGAGTAAGGAATGAAAAAGTTTCGTGTAGTAAAGGCCTTAATTTATCCAGAGCGATAATCAATCAAATGATAAAAAAAGTGTTGCTTGTCTTTTACCACAAGAGGGTTAGCCTTGGCGCTACAGTGGAATGAACGGAGAGACTGACCCGTCCTCTGACATTCACCCTCTATGTCCCAGTACGTGGAGGCGGGGCTACCAGTCAGTGGATACACAAGTGTGTAGGGTCCCATGAGTTGGCCAATAAAAACGTAATTTACTGTTAAATGCGGAAATTGACATAACGTGAATGAAACACTGTCATTGTGAGGGGAAAGAACGTTTGTGTGGGGAAGTATTTTCCTCGGCGGACGGCTCATTTGTGGCGGAATCTCATTATAAACACTAAACCGCCCACTCCCGAACTAAACATGTTGAAGTGGCCATAAACATCGACGAACGTCGGCGGGACTTTCTCTACTTACGGACATGAATGGAAGCTAGCGGGTTAGCTTAGTTAAGCATGCTGGTGCGGCTGAGTGAAAAGAAAAGACGAGAAGCACGTTTATTTTTACACCCGGCTCGTCTTAAGTGTAAACAGAGATTCTCAACACCCACGCAACACTCTGGGCCTCAAAACGTTCTATCCAATGGAATTATTATTACCATCAACACCAATACCCGATACACAGGGGAACCTCGAGATACCAAATTAATTTGGTACTATGGGACAAGATTTACCCTAGACCTGGTCTGCCAAAATATAAAGTGTAAATATTGTATTTTTTTGTTAAATGGCACGGAAATATTTTGGAAGCCCACTTCATATGCTTTTGTTGTGTAATAAGGTTTTCACTGTACAGTAATAACAGTACAGTGTGTCCAGTAATGTGTTTTACTTTGTGTTCCATCAATCAAAACAAAAACCATTTAGCAACGGGCATCAAGTTTGTGTGCTTTTTATTCATTCATTTATTTTTCTTCCCCAACAGGGACGGGGGTCTACTTTTTATTTTTGTTTTTGATTGTGTTTTTTATTAAGTGCAATTGTTGCTAAGAGAGTCCATTTATTTTTCACGGGCTTTTTTGTCTTTTGGTAATTTGTTCAATTTCTTATGTTGTGTGTTTGTTTTTTTAAATGCTCTTGGTATTGCAATGACAATTCAACTTGAATTTCTGAGTATTTATCGGTGCCATTAAAGGAATTAAAAAAAACGATCGGGTATCCACAATAATTAGTAGGACAATTATGTGAATTTCATAATTGGTATTGTGACAGGCCCAGGTAATGCGGCTTCACTGCCGGGTTGCCTTGGTAACCCACTTCTTTACACGTCTTACAACGTTTTCCACGCTCTTATCGTCGACAACCCTGTAAGCTATTGTTGTTTTGTGTGCTTTTGGCCCGAAGCCTTTTTGTCAGACTTCATAGGAAACAATTAAACATACAAAAAAATGCAACAAAGCGCTATCTTGTTGAAGAAGAAATGCTGCAGGCTGCTGTTGAAATGATTCTATTAATTGCAGCAACACTTTGTAGCATTTGCATAATAATAATTAGAATTGTACTTTTGAAGCAAATATTGCATATTTGTCTAGCCATGTAACTAATTTGAATATTAATGTATGGTTTCATTTGTATTTTAATGTGTTGTAAAAATATATATTCTGTTTATTTATGATGATATATTGTATTTGTTTATATTATAGTGCAGGGATAGGGAACCCCTGGCTTGGGAGCCAGATGTGGCTCTTTTGATGACCACGTATGACTCCGAGTGCGGTCCTGCGGCACGGTCTAAGATTTAACAAAAAACTTAAAGGAAACAGCAAAGATGGAAAAATCAGCAGTAATTTTACAAAAAGTCAAAATATTAGGAGAAAAAAGTTGGAAAATGAGGTTGTGGTACAGGTTATAATATTAGGAGAATAAAGTCAAAAACTACAGGAATAAAGTCATAATTATGACAAAAAGTTGAAACAATGGGGAAATTAAAAAAACAGCAGAAATGGAAAAAAAATGCTTAATTTTACAAGTAGAAAGTCAAAGTATAAAGAGAAAAAGCGTCCCAATTTCAGGAGAATAAACTTGTAATGTTATGAGTAGACACAATGTCAATTTAATAGCATAGGGGTCTTTTCATTTTTTAAATGCCGTTATGTCTTGAGAAGCAAACAAAACAACATACCTTTGTCATTTTTTGGAATGAAATATGTAATTTTTGTTTTGTAATGTTTTACATTTTATGGCAAACATGACAGGAATCCCAGTGTTAGAAATCCCAGCACTTTAATCCATCCAATTCAGAGGCTAATGACTAATAAAGTAATTACTTGCTTAAAAAGGCACACTTTTAGTTGTAATAAAGATGATACGGCTCTCAAACAAATCACTTTTGGAAATACCCCAAAAGCCCGAAATCTTCCCGACTCCTGTTATAATGTACAGAACTTACAATTATTTCCTATCATTAACACAGTCAGCGACCGGTCCAGGGTGTACCCCGCCTCCTGCCCGAAGTCAGCTGGGATAGGCTCCGGCATACCCGCGACCCTAATGAGGATAAGCTGTTCCGTGCACGCTCCTACTCTGCCTGGTTTTTCCTGCCGTCTCCTCTTGCGATCTTTCCAGGTCCTTCCCGGCCGGCTGGAGGCGGAGCTGCTGGACACACATGTTGCTAATCAGCCCGGGCTGGGAGACGCGGGATTATTCATCCACAAACCCAAGGCTACGTCTCGTGTGTTGATTCTTCTCCAGCAGTGTCTCCAGCAGCTTCCTGTCTCCACCAGGTTCACGGTGCTGTTTTTCACCATCGCTTTTTGTTGCCAACCCTTTTGTTATTAAAGACCTAAAGATGTCAGGGGGTCCAGACGCTCACCACACCGAACCGTAACATAAGCGGCATAGAACGTGGATGGATGGATAATATAGTCAGTGTAACTATAATCATTTTAAATACAGTCTATTTATTTTTAGTTGTTTTAGACATACATACATATTTTTTTAGCAATTTATTTATCGACATAAACATTGATAAATAATCATAATGAATAGGAGGAAGGTTAAGTTGACTTAGTGCGGTAATAACAGCTTGTCATTGCAGGTGTGTAATAACAATAAAACCTGTTGGCCAACAAAAGCCTCTTGAGGAGATGTGTGTGTGCCCGCGCCTGCTTATGCAAATCCATTTAAAAAAAAAAAAGAAAAACGAGAGGCAGCTTTGTAACAAGACGTAAATCTCGGAGTGCGTTTCACTCGCCGCCTCAGCAGGGATTTAACTGCTAAGACGACACGAGTCCTTCCTTTCTCTCTGCGAGCAAGTGGAGCTGGACGCCTGCCAGAGGGTTGCACTAAAAACACACACGTTCCTGGGCATCGCTCGGAGGCTTGCGCCTTAGCTGAATGGTTACGTGCATCGGAATACGTGTTTGGTTGAGTTGGAGGCCTGGTCCTACTGTCATTCAGGCCCAATTAGGCGGAAAAAAGACCTCGTCTTTGGGAATTCATGATTTAGTACAAAAAAACCTGTTGGTTTTCGGAAACCCACCTAGGTTGTAAAGTGTAGCTCAAAAGCTGCTGTGCTAAATAGTGAGTAGAAGCAAAAAGTATATGCGCATTTTACTTAAAAAAATCATAAAATACGTTTTTAATTACATTTATTGTATTTTTTTAATATGTGTATTTTATGCATTTTTTTGTATAATTGAAAATTATATTAGACATTGTAAATTCATATCAATCATTTATTGAAAAATATATATTTAAATATAATATGTAGCCTGTTTGAAAATATAAATACTACAATTAAAATAAATAAGTAAATAATACAATGAAAAAAACCCTGTAAAAAAGGGAAAAAAGGTCATATTTTGAGAAACAAAACAAAGGATAAAATTACGTTGTAAAAATGTTATTAGAATAAAGTCAAAATATTTGGCCAATAGTCATATTAAGGGAAAAGTCATAATTACGGGAAGGAAGTTAGTTGGAAGAAATAGTTGGAATAGCTGGACTTGCCTACTGAGACTGCTGCCCCCGCGACCCGGAAAAGCGGAAGAAAATAGAATGGAATGGAATAGTTGGAACAAAAAAACACAACAGCGGAAATGAAAAAAAATCCCACATTTACAGTGGTTAATTGGTTCCTGACCCGACCGTGATTGATTCATTAATATGGAATGTATTGTTAATAAATGAAATATACTCCTAATTAAAGCATAAAAAACTTCTCAAATATGCTTTTCATCATTATTAGAGCCCTCCAGACATGAAATAACACCCCTACAGTCATTTTTACACTGTAATTATTGCACAACTCTTATGCTGCAGGGACTCGAGCCCTATTCATGCAGTGTTAAGGTAATGTCATGCAAGGTAATGCCTCAATGTTTTGTCATTACTGCTGCATAGTGACCAGAATACTACGTATCGTTTGTATTTCTATATGTTGAAGTTTGTATGTTTTTTATTGTTCATTGTAATGAGTTCATATTATAAGAAACATAATTTTGGGAAATTTTGGTTGGGTGGGGGCTAGGGGAAGTCAAAATATTATGGGAATAAAGAAAAACGGCAGCAAGAATGGGAACTACTAAAGTAGGTGATACGTTCCAGGGTCAGCGTGGTAACGATAGAGATGCCGTGCGTTGGTATGCAGGTGGCACTGGCAGGGTTGTAGCTTTACAGATGACACTGCTAACAAACATGTAGCTTTTCATCTGCCAAAGTCTTTTACTTCATTTATTTGCCAGGCTTTTTTTTCCTTACGCCCTTCAACTCCCAAAACATCTTTATTCTCTTGCCTGGCAAACGTCGGATCGTCGTCTCCCTGCGCCAAGTGTTTCATGTTCCCGTCGCATCCCAGCCAAAGTTGGGATTTTCAAAAATAGTCTCATCTGTGACAGAGATTTTTAGCGGCTTAGCCAAATGTGTGGGAAAAAACCAGCTTTGACGTGCATTCAAGTAAAAATGTGACCGAAATAAACGCGTTAAAAGGTGCGGCTTAACGTCAGCTTAAGGCGGCTGCTTAACAAAACGATAAGAGGACGGCGTAGACGTTACGTGACAGCCCGTAACAACAACAACTGGTTTATGTCCACTGCAAAAATGTTCACTTTACATTCAAGAGGGCACTTTTATTGGAATCTTGTTTTCAATCGACCGTAATTTTATGTCAAACGTCATATGAAATAATCTTTATTTGTCTATTTTGGCCTTCTTAGCTTCATGCAAGCTGAAACCACGGCAACTGTGATGTCTTGTCTTGCCAACATGAAATCTTTACGGGACACTCGTTAACGTTTATGGAAGTGCTACATTTTGTGCACACACCATCATCTTCTAGTCGCGGGCGCTGAAGGACTGCAGGAGAGGCGCAGCAGGCTGAGAAAAATCAATACAAATATTCTTCAAACCTGCTTAGCTAACTTGTGTTATGGTAAAAAGTTCTTTTCTGTTTGGGGTTTAAATTCTAATTTTATTGATTGGTATATTACTAAGACTGGTAACTGCTTCCCATCATGCGTTGCATCACTTTGCTGGGAAGCAAAGGAAGCAAGGTTGTAATTGGAAAATTAGGTTGCCAAAAAAACAAAACAAACATGGAGCACTGAAAAAGCCTTATCAGCCACCTGAAGCGCCAGCACAGCGGCACAATGTTACGAGAATAAAGTCCAAATATAAATTTACAGTAGAGAAAAGTCATGATTACGGGAAGGGAATTTGGAAAAGAAAGTTAGTTGGAATAAAGCAGTTGGAAAATGTAAAGAAAAACAACCAAAACAAAAAACACAACAGGTGTCGCCCTGAGCGTTCCACAATATTGGATCTTCTAGGAACAAAGACTAAATGAATTTAGTTCTCTGGAGTTTGGGGTGGCACAAAATATAATGAATGCAATTTTTTTTAATTTATGTACCACTAAAACTGGTAACTGCTTCCCATAATGCATTGCATTCCGTTGCTGGGAAGCAAAGCAAAGCTGCTGCAGTTCATTCAGCTGCAATGACGGCCTGCGGGAGCTCGATGAACTGCAGCAGCTTTGCTTCCTATCAAGGCAACGCAACGCATGATGGGAAGCAACAATGTATTCTAGACTTGTATTGGTACTTGTCTTGTATATTTCCTACCTGCGTGTTCAAGTGCTGTGAGATGATTTTAGCAACGGTTCTCAGGTGACACGGCGAGTCAGCCTGTTAGTCAAGTAATGACCTCCTGCGATTTCCGATGGGTTGACGAGACAGCTCCCGACTGGCTCCTCCTCACCGCTGTAGGCCATTTCACGCCGTGGTCATGTGCAGCTTATACATCGAATAGATTTTTCATCTGCATCACCAAAGGCGTAGCACTGGGAGCAACTGGGGGGCTCTCTGTCTTGTTGGGTGGGAGTGGAACCCATGAGGTTCCAGCTGCAAGGCAGCCGATTCTTCATTTGCGTTGCGATAACCTCACAATGACAGAGAAGAAAGGGGGGGGGGCGTATTATTGAGCGAGTGTTTATATCTCTCATCTTCTCGCGGTATTTCTCTGCAAAGTGCTGAGGGTTATTTTGAAGCCTCGCCCCTACGATATTGCATGTATACAATACGTGTGTGTGTGTGTGTGTGTGTGCGTGTGTGTGTGTGTGTGTGTGTGTGTGGTCAGGAGGCCTGAGGGATGCTGATTAATTTAGCCTGCAATTGGTGATAAACAGGCTGCCTTGGGGTATGAAACGCGCCCACAAGTGCTTCTCCCTTCCCATGCATGCTTTTCAAAAGTGTGTGCATGCAAACACACTGTTGGTATGCAACACACACACACACACACACACACTGTTGGGTGAGAGAGAGGGAGATGCAAGGAATGGCAAGAAGGAAAAAGGGAATGAAAGGAGAAAATGTGTCGAGTTGAGCTCTTGTCAAATTTCTGCTGCTGTAGCAGCTTTTTGTGACAGCTATGTGTGTGTGCGTGTGTGCGTGCGTGCGTGCGTGTGTGCGTGCGTGCGTGCGTGTGTGTACACACGGTACAGCAGATGCATCAAGTTGGTAAAAGAAATATATTCCCTACACTTTCAATGTAATATGTGCTGTCACATACGGGAAGATGATGATTATTGTTTACTAATACAAAGTTAAATAAGTAGAAAAAGAAATAATACTGAAAAGGGATTATTTGATGAATTGCCACCATTTATTTGATTTGTTTAGGTTTTACTTAGTTTGTTAGTTGTCACTAGTGTAATAAAACATACTGTAAATGCATTAAAGAAATTGGAAATCACTTATTGAAAATTTCAATTTATCAATTAAATTGTCCCTTAAGGTCTAGTAAGTAAAATTTGAAATACAAATCTATTTAGCTAAATAACACAAAAAAGCAATATATTAAAATGGGAAATCATTCTAATTAATAGTGCTTATTAAGATATTGTTACAGTATTTTCTTGTCATATTTTATTTAAATAATGGTTACATTTACATTTAAATAATTGCTACCTTCAGATTTAAAGTTTTTAAATTTAGTTTAAATGTAAATCTAAAAAAAAGTACAATTTTTAATTCAAATAATTAAATTAAACATTAATTAAACATGTATAATAGATTAAAATGTACATATAATCTAAATTTAAATACGTGTAATTTCAATGTAAATAAATAACAAATCTAGAAGTAAATTAATCATTAATTAATCAAGAATTAATTAGAATTTAGAGTTAATTAATTAATCATTTTCCTTATTTATTGATTGATTAAATAATAAAATGATTAACATTTAAATCTATAGTTTGCACATTAAATATTGATTCATATTTCACGTTTAATAAATAATTAACTACTCCCCCCATTCACATTTCACTTTGGCATTTGACTGATTTTATGTCAGGAAAAAACAGGAATTTTCCTATAATTTTCCCAAGCGTGTTTTGGGACCCGCACATTCTAATGTACCATCAGTGTGGCGACTGTTTCGCATGTCAGCACCTTACAAGAGTTGATTCTGAGATTAAATACAGCTTTTTTTGTATACAAGCAAGCTGGTCCTGGCTGGTCCACTTACATTAGGATGTGCAAAAATAGGGAATAAACGTTTGCTATGACAATGGAAACAACAAATACACTAGTCCTGGTTGTGATTTTCAGCTGCAGTTCTTACGTATAGCGTCTTTAATTGAGCTTTTTTTGTATCCAAGCCCTTGCGTCGACACAAGAGGTGCCCTGGCTGGTCCGCTTATATTAAAAGGTACAAAAATAAGTAACCCACGTTTGCTATGACAACAGTAACACCAGATACACTAGTCCTGGTTGTGATTTTCAGCTGCAGTTCTTACGTATAGCGTCTTTAATTGAGCTTTTTTTGTGTCCAAGCCCTTGCGTCAACACAAGAGGTGCCCTGGCTGGTCC